>JADRCH010000130.1:194737-238258 GCA_019843965.1 Rhynchomys soricoides | reverse complement strand
TCCTCCTCCTCCTCCTCCTCCTCCTCCTCCTCCTCTTCTTCTTCTTCTTCTTCTTCTTCTTCTTCTTCTTCTTCTTCTTCTTTACAGTCTAGTTGCTATCCCTTCCCATTCTGCCCTCTGACAGTTCCTCATCCCATATTTTCTCCCTCATATCCAAGAAGATATCCCCAGACACCCCCCCACCCCCACACCCTGCCAGGCCTCCCCATTCCCTGGACCTCAAGTCTCTCAAAGGTTAGGTGAGTCTTCTCTCATTGAGGCCAGACCAGGCAGTCCTCTGCTGTATATGTGTCAGAGGTCTCAGACTAGAAAGTAGAAGTATATGTTGCCTGGTTGGTGCCTAGGTGTCTGAGAGATCTTGGGGATCCAGGTTAGTTGAGACTGCTGGTCTTCCTATGGGGTTGCCTTCCCCCTCAACTTCTTCCAGCCTTTCCCTAATTCAACCACAGGGGTCACCGATTTCAGACCATTGGTTGGGTTAAGTATCTGCTTCTGTCTCAGTCAGCTGCTTGTTGGGTCTTTTGGAGGGCATCCATGCTAGGCTCCTGTCTGCAAGCATACCATAGCATCAGTAATAGTGTCAGGTCTTGGAGTCTCCCATTGAAATGGATCCCAATTTGGACTGGTCAATGGACCACCTTTCCCTCAGTCTCTTCTCCATTTTTGTCCCTGCAGTTCTTTTAGACAGGAACAGTTCTGGGTCAGAGTTTTTGACTGTAGGATGGCAACCCCATCCCTCCACTTGATGCCCTGTCTTTCTACTGGAGGTGGACTCTACAAGTTTCCTCTTCCCACTGTTGGGCATTTCATCTAAGGTCCCTCCCTTTGAGTCTTGAGATTCTCTCACCTCCCAAGTCTCTGGTACTTTCTAGAGGATTCCTCAACCTCCCACCTCCTGAGGTTGCCTGTTTCCATTCTTTTTGCTGGCCTTTGGGGCTTCACTCCTGGTAATTGTTCCCCCCACCCAGGTCAATACCTGATCATGTTCCCCTTTTCCCCTCCCCCTCCCCTCCGCTCTCCCATCTAATTCCCTCCCTCCCTCTGCCCTCTTGTTTCTTCTCCCTCCTAAGTGGTATTGAAGCTTCTTCACTTGGAATAGGCCATTTTTATTCTCCACATAATGGTGATCTTGAGTACTTAGTGGGATTCATCAAACTGCTGTGCTGGGAAAGATCCAAGAAAGCTTCATTTGTATGACCAACTACAACTGGATCCCCCTCCCCATTTCTTCACTAGAGCCCCTTTTATAGACTTTTTATAATAATTTTTTTTAAATTATGTCATTTCCTCCTTCCCTTTCCTCCTAAAAACCCCTCCCAGGTACTCAACCTCGTTCTCTTTCAAATTCATGGTCTCTTTTTCTCTAATTATTATCACATGCAAACCTAAGTACATAAATACAACCCATTCTGTCTGTATAATGCTACTTGCATCTATGTGATCTCGTGACTAAGCACTTGTTATTGGATAACCCGTTGGGGAACTTCCCTGAGAAACACCATTTATCTTCACCTTAGCATTCCCCAAATGCTTTAGTTCTTTGTCTAGTGTTGAGGTCCCATGAGATTTCTTTTAGCCTGTTTATTTGTGTCATTGCTGATCAGAACTTGTTTAGGCTGCCATGTTGATGAGAATGCATGAGGATAGCCTCTCTGTCATTTCTAGGAGACACAGTCTCACAACAAATTTCCTGTTCCTCTGACACTTACAATCTTTCTACTCCCTGAGCCTTAGGTACAGGAATTATGTTATAGATGTATCAGTAGAGACTGGGTACCACATGAACTCTTATTCTCTTCATTGTGATCAGGTGTGGTTTTCTATAGTCGTCTCCATCTTTGATGAGGGCGAAAAAGTATCTGTGAGTATAAGGATAAACATTTAGAACATAGTTAGAAATTGTGCTATTTTAGTGCAGTGTGGATTATTGGCTCTCTTCCAAGATCTTTGATTTCATTATACTGTGCAGTTGGTTAGGTTCAACACCAGGCATGGTGTCCTTCATGTTGAAAAGATCTTAAGAGACTTTAAAGAGCTGTGGTTACCATCAAGTTATGCATGCCACTACTGTACCATTAGGATTATCACACCATGCTAGTAACTGTTGTGATTCACAAGCACCTAGCTGGGTAGGAGTATTGGTTGATTCCTTCCCTTAGAAGCTTATATGGGAACAACTGAGACCACAAAAGACAGTCTTCAGGAAGGAGACTTAAAGTCAGATCCAGCTCGGGTCACCTGGGTCCCATGTCTGAAAAGTATGTGTCTTCAGCAATAGGAAATTAACTTCTATGTCTGGGAGGTGACCAAAGGCAACAGTAATAGCCTATAATATTGTGGGAGTCTCTTGTATAATATTGACAAATAACCCAGAAGAGAGTTTTTTTATGCCTAGTATTTGGATTTTATTAGGTAACCTACATCACTTTAGGAGGAGAATTGTCAACCCAGTTGAAAGATTTTATTTAAAATATATATGCATGGATAGAACCAGAATTATAAGTATTCTTTCTAATTTTATTTAGATAGTAATCTGATTTCTTACGACATTTATCAGACACCTTTACTGCTACTTTACCCTTCCTCTGTATTCACCTCCCTTCCTCTTTTCTTCAAAAGTTCCGGCCCCATTTTTCCCAATTCCTCCTTCAAATCCCTTGTACCTTGTTATTCCCCCTCTCTAGTGTTCTAGTGTTCTCCCCTATGCATGGTCCCCTTGTAATTTCCAGGATTCTGCAGTTACTCCAGGATATATATACTCCCACAAATGAGATAGAACACGCAATGTTTGTCTTTCCGGGTCTTGGTCATCTCATTCAGTATGATTTTTTTCTAGTTTCATCCATTTATCTGAAAATTCCAGTTTTCTTTAAAAATGAATAGTATTCCAGCGTGTATATATATCACATTTTCATTACCCATTCAACAACTGAAGAACATTGAAGGACATTTCAGTTGTTTTCATTTCTAAGTTATCGTGAATAGATCAGCAATGAACATGGCTAAGCAAGTATCTGTAGAGTATAATATCAAGCCCCCTAGGAGTATGCTGAGGAGTGGCATAACTGGGTTATATAGTAGGGTTTGGGGTTTTGGGTTTTGTTTTTGTTTTTGCCTTTTGAAAGTTCCCAACATTGATTTCTAAAATGGCTGGACCAGTTTGCAGTCCCATATCTTATCCCCTACACCCTCTCTAACATTACTGTTTGTTGCTTGGTTGGGCTTTGCTATTCTGACTGGGGTAAAGTGAACTCTCAGTATTACTTTGATTTGCATTTCTCTGGTTGCTAAGAACAATGAACTTTTAAAAGATATTTCTTAGACATTATCGTGTCTTTTTTTCAAAACTTCCTGTTCAAATTCCAAGCCCATTTTATGAATGAGTCATTTGGGTTTGATTGGTTGTTTGCTTTTTATTTTATCTTTCTGTTTGGTTTGGTTTTTTTTTTTTTTTTTGGATTTTTTTTATATATTCTTAGTATTAATCCTCTGTCCAATGTGTAGCTAGTAGCTTCTACCCAATACTATAGGTTTCTTTTTTCTTTAGTTGATTGTTACCTTGAATGTCTGGAAGCTTTTTAGTTTTATAAGGTTTGTCAGTTATTGGCATCAATTCCTGTCTAAATGGGTTCCTATTCAGAAAGTCTCTTCCTATACATGTCTCCTATAGGGTACTGCCTATGTTTTTCCCCTAACAGTTTCAATGTCTCAGATTTCATATTTAGGATTTGATCCATTTAGAGTTAACTTTTGTACAAGGTGATAAATATTCTTTCTTTCATTCATTTCATTCTGGTACATGTGAACATACAGTTTTCCCAGCACCATTTGCTGAAGATGCTGTCTTTTCTCCAGTTGTATTTTTGACATCTTAGTGAAATATTAAGTGTATTAGTGAAATATTAACTGTAGTTATGTGTACTTGTGTTTGGGTCTTTGGTTTTGACCTACTAATCTACATGTTTGTTTTAGTGCCAGTACTATATAGTTTTATATATACATTGCCTCTGTAAAAGATCTTGAGATGTGGCTTGGTAAACCCTCTAGCATTGCTCTTTTCTCATGACTATTTTATCTATCTAGGGTCTTTTGTGGTTCCATATAATTTTTTCTCTTTCTATAAAGAATGAAATTGAGATTTTGATTGGCATTACATTGAATTAATAAATGAACTTTGGTAGAATAATCACTTTCATAATATTAATTCTACCAATCCATGAGGATGGGATATCTTTCTATTTGCTAGTATCTTTCTCTATCTCTTTAGAGAATTGAAGTTGTCACTGTAGAGGTCTTTTGCCTCTTTCATTAGGTTCATTCTTAGATATATTATTTTCTTTGAGGCTATTGTGATTAAGAGTGTGATTAAGATTATGTTCTCCTTCTCTGTATGTTTGTTGTTGAAATAGAAGAGCTATTGATTTTTTGCAAGTTGATTCTGTGACCTGCTGTGTTAAAGAAATTGTGTATCATTTTATAGAAGCTTTCTGTTAGAATTTTGGTGATCTCTTAGGAATAATATCATGTCATCTTCAAATAGGGATAGTTTGACTTTTCCTATTTGTATTCCTTGGATTTTCTTTACTCATCCTTTTGTTCCAGCTGGTACTTCAAGTACAACATTGAAAGGGGCTGGAATGATGGACAGCCCTATCTCTTCCTAATTTCAGTGGGATTGCTTCAAGTTTTCACCATTAAAGATTAACCTGGCTGTAGGTTTCTCATAAATATCTTATTATATTGAGGACTATTCCCTCCAGTCCTTCTCTCTAGGTGTTTTTTGTTATTATGTGAAAGCATGTTGAATTTTGTCAAAGAAATTCTGACAGCTATTTTGATAATCATGTGAGTGTTGGCTTTCCATTCATCTTGTGGTTTATTAATTTATTGACTTTAGTATGTTGAACCATCCCTGTATCTCCAGGATAAAGCCAACTTGGTTGTAATGGATAATTTTTTGGATGTATGTTTGTTTTCAATTTGCAAGTTTCTACTGAGCATTGTTGAATCAGTGTTCATCAGAGATGCTGGTCCATTAGTTTGAAGATTTATTTTTGAGGGGGTGGGAAGAAGGGGGTAGTGTCTTTACATGGTTTTAGTATTAGCATGAGATTGGCTTCATGCTAATGAGCCAATGAGATTGGCTTCATGCTAAGAGTCTGTACGTGCTCTTTCTGTTTATTTTCTTTTTTCTTTTTCCTCCTCCTCCTCCTCCCCCTTCTCCTCTTCTTTTGAATAGTTCAAGAAGTATTGTCTGTAGGTCTTCCTGAATGCTATTTTCAATTTATCCTAAAAACACAAACATGATTTATATTTACCTTCCTAAATGATTTGAGACAGTTACCAAGTACTGTAATCCAATGAGTTTAATTTTCATAATGCTTGAAAAAAAGAATGATTGTATGCAAGGATGTTAAATATAAATTTATGAAAATGGAAATGCATTTTAAGAGTAATGGAATATTTATGAGTTAAATTATCATTCATTAGTTTATATACATTCTTGTTTCAAAAAGGATTTTAGGAAGTCTATAAAAGTACAGGCAATATAACATGAAATTACATTCAAATTAAATTAAAATCTTGGCAAAATAAAATAGAAAATCAAAGATAGTACAAAAGGGAGCCAAGAAAATTGCTTAAAATTTCTATAATTATAACCCAATACTGCTATCAAATTTGTCTCCAAGCTATGTGTCCATTAATATTAGATTCAGCTCCAAGTGGTAAAGATTTAATATATGGCTTGAATAAGATAAAAATTGAGTTTACTTTTCTTGCACAGAAAAGCTCAGAGACATGCAGTTTAGGACTAGAAGTTCAACTCTACTTAGTCTCTCCAGGCATCCAGGGTCCTCTAGCTTACCCTTCTGCCTTTCTGAGATGGATCTTTGACTACACTATCCAAAACAGTAGCGTTCCTATTGTGGGCAGCAGAATACAGGTAGGGAATTAAGAAAGAACAAGTGTTGCCTTCAGAGTGTTTCCTAATAAAGATTACTAGAAATGCAACTTTACCCTTCTAGCTCAATTGCATTATCCAGGGATTAGTCAGACAGTTTAGGCACAGGGAAGCAGGAAATGGAGGCATTGTTCCATGAGGACACAAGTGCTTCTTCAAGCTCTGCAACACACATATGTACAGAAGAGAGCAGACCCCAAGGCAAGAGCATCTTCCACAGCCTCACAGGAGCCAAGAAAGGGAATGCTTTCCACTTCCAAATTAGAGAACAGTAAAGATGAGTGGTTGCTGAAGAAATTGCAGCAACCATTCTTGGTGGAAAGTATGGAAAGTCGTGACTTTGCAGAGACTCATACAAAAGCAAAACTTTGATAGCAACAACACCCTTCCTATATGGGTGTGCCTTGTGTCACAGTCCAACCAACAATACATTCACAGCATAAAGAAACTGTGTCAGCAAAGCTTGGGTATGCTGAGTTCATTTTTACTGCACCTCTAAAAGCATCACAGAAACATGTTTCTTTTAATATCAACATTGAGTATCTTGATATTAAATATATTCTTATGTATTTGTTTCAGAATTGAAGAAAAATCCATTTACCATCTTTTGAGAAAAAGAAACCATTGCAATCACAGAGACTACCAAAGTATCTCAAAAAATGGTACGTAGCCTGTCATTTATGCTTTCACCAAAGCACCAGTAAGAATTGACTTTATTTGGGAATTACTGCATAAAATTATCATTAGACAACCAGAACATAATGAAGTCTCCCTTCCAACAGCACTAACCTTTCTGAGCACAGTGCTCTGGCCTTCAAGACATTTATACACAGAAAAGAGAAAAGTATGCAGACAAGGGAATATGGAGGCCAGATAAGCCACCCAACAGTGAAAAGGCTCTAGTAATTCTCAGCCAAATGCAGAGATACACAGCTCAGGAAGCATGACCTAAGAGAGCCTTAGTTAAATAAGGGCAAACTAAAATCACTGCGAAAGCTCTACTCTGCCCAGTAGAGCATTCTCCCACAGTTCTTCAGAGGTCAGAGTTTTAAACTTTACTCATGTGAGTCTGCCCTCCATACTGGTTTAAGAGGCTCATAAGATTCCTGCTTCATAAGCCACAGCATGGCTAATGTCTATGAGTTACCATATTTCACTGACTAAAGATGTACAGAAATTGTCTAAGAAGTATGGGTTTTAACTAAATCTGTTACTTACAAGTTATATATTTCTTAAATTAAGTGGAATGAATGCCCTACTCTTCTAAGAATGACAGTAGTGTTTTAACTATTTAATAGTAGCTGGCATTTACTGAACTCCCACCAAGTATTGAGAAATATTTCACTTTCAGTATGTATCTTTATGTATATTTCTGTTAATTCTGTACACAATAAACACAGTCGGCAAGTATTATTATATTTTCTCAGAGCTACGATATCATTGATTTCAGTCACTCTGGGAGTGTTATGGTAGAAATGGGAAAGAAAACTTCAATGTACACATTGACTACAGCACTCAACTCAATTACCCAGTATGTTAAAACATTTTTCGCAGAATGAAAAAAAATATGAGGCTATCCACATTGCTACCACTTAGAAAAGGGAGACATGGACAGATCAAGAGCCTTGTCCCAGGGCAGAAATAGAAAGTTACCTTGACAAAAGCTTCTGCCCACCCTGTATAACTCTACTCAGACACCAATGAAAGTCAGGCCTCCTTCCTGCCTGCTCTCTTCAGTGGTCTATAGAGAAAGGTTAGCCTTTCTCTACTTGTGAACACAACTAGAAGAAAGTGAACAGTGCACAAGAGACTTGCTTGTGAGTCTCTGCAGATACAAGCTCTTTACTTCACTTCTCTGTTGTTGTGAGAGATTCAAAGAGCCCCTAATGTAATAGGTACTTGCTTTCAATATAAACTGGAAAAACAACAGAAGCTCATTTTGTAGAATATTATGCAGCTATAGGACATTAGGATTAATAGTCTATTTTTTAAACAGGAAAGCTAAAATATAGACTAAGGAAAATTAGACCATAAATTGGATATTATAGTTCAATTTTACCTTATTTGAAAAAGGAAATGGGGAAGAGCTATATCTAAGAAGAAAGATCAGTAGGACATACCCGAGGATCATTGTTTGAGACATTTTGATTGGTTAACTATCCTTCTTCCCTCCAACTCTACTTTTCTGAAATGTTTCATATATATTAATTGAGTCAAGAAAAAGTAATGGGATAAAGGTATGTGGTTAAGGTAGAGTGATAAGCAGTCCAACTCTTCAGACGTGCATGCTCTCATTGTCCTCTCTATGTGTGACTTCAGAGTCAACATTTCTGTCTATCTCAAGACCCAAAGGTGTCAACATTGCTTTCCCACCCAAAATCTGGTTATGTTTTGACAAACTC
Source organism: Rhynchomys soricoides (assembly GCA_019843965.1). Classification (NCBI taxonomy): domain Eukaryota; kingdom Metazoa; phylum Chordata; class Mammalia; order Rodentia; family Muridae; genus Rhynchomys; species Rhynchomys soricoides. The sequence goes on along the minus strand of JADRCH010000130.1, from coordinate 229,894 downwards.
ATGATGACCAGAGTGAGATGATCCAAAGAGTACCCCGGCAACCAAGGCTAGCCAGTTCTCCTTGTGTGTTCTGCTGCCTTAACTACCCACACTGCTTTAAAATCCAGGCTGTCCACAGCAAAAAGCAAAGGGATGTAGGAGGAGAGACTCAAAACAAAGAAATGCACAGTGAGTCCAGTGCAAAGTCCCAGCTTTTGTCTGTGCAGTGAATGGAAGCTTGAGAGGAGGGGAGATTTCTCTTTCTTCAATTTGCATTCCTCAGAATTATACAAATGTTCACCTTGTCTCGAATTATTGCTTCTCTGACTACATGTCTCATCAGGTCTTCTAAGAATGGAATTCTAAGAGGATATTTTTAGTTTCCCATAGTTACCCGTTATCTAATGTCCTGCTTTTATTCTCCAGCTCCTCTTCCTATTTTCTGATGCTTTTCCTTGCTGTGCGTTTTCTTTTGATATTATTCAGCGTGTAACCTGACTGCCCACACCAAGTTATTTCAATTACTCCCCAAGGTTTTTATTAGATATCAGAAAAGTCAGCTCTCCACATTCTGCATATTTATGGCTGCTTTTACTTTTCAGAACCAGCAAGAAAAAGGGGAAATAAACAGTTGAATAGAATATTAAAGAGTTTCTTTGAAATTGTGTGGTACGAATTAAAGAAACAGCTCCTATTTTTATCTTGACCATTATATGAAAGATTTTTTACATGTCTGCAGATATGTGCAGAGCCTTTTAGAATGTGAAGTGTGGGATTCACTATGATTCTAGGAATAGTGCTTTCATGTGAGGCTTAGGAAACAGCAGCCCCACCCTATCTTCTCCATCATCAGAAAGGGAGGTGGTCTGCAGTTGCCCCTTCAGCTCCAACCTTCTGAAACAGACAGGGCAAGAGGTGGCTAGTACACTGCAGGGTACTGTGTTCTGACTAGTCCCTCACCTTACCTCTCAGAGAGGAGAGTGAGATCCAGGGAACAGAGAGCAGATGCCTCCCCCCTCTGGTTAACTTACAAAATCATTCCTTGAAGAATAAAAAGAAAACTGGTAGGTGAGCTGGCAGAAGGACTGGAGGAGCAGAAGGGAATTGCAACCCCATTAGAAGAACAACATAAGCTGGCCTGACCACCCAGTTCTCCCAGAGACTAGACCACCAACCAAGGAGAGTGTACCTGGAGAGACCCATGGTACCAGATACATATGTAGCAGAGGATGGCCTTGCCAGATAGCAATGGGAGGGGATGCGCTTGGTCCCATGGAGGTTTGATGCCCCAGAGTAGGAGGATGCTGGAGCAGATCAGTGGGGTGGGAGAGTGTGGGTGGGTGGGGGAGCACTCCCATACAGACAAAAGGGAGGGGGGGCAGATGTGGGCTGAGGGGTTGGAGGCAGAGGAGTAACCAGGAAGTGGGATAGCATGGAATGGGGAGGTTGGTGGAGGGGGGTAACTGGGAAGTGGGATATCATTTGAGATGTAAACAAATGAAATGATTAATATTAATAAAAGAAAAAAGAGAGAGAGAGAACTGGCTTTAGGACTCAACCTGAGATGTGATACCAGAATCTTGACTTGGACGGCCTGGACAAACCTGCTTGAGTGAGTCATCTATACCTACTTCTTTGGAGAGACATAGAATCCAAAGTCAGTGTAGTAATGAGTGAGGACAGCCCCCTTGGCTACTGCAGTTCTAGCTTCCTGCCATGTTATTATTGTACAAGCATCATAAAGCCCTGGGGCCTGTTTGACCCAGATAGGCCACCATACATAAAAGAGATACCAGAAGCAGTGTATCTTGAGTGCCACAGGGCTTGGCATGGAGAGATGGGCAGCAGGAGGATCGGGAGACATTTCTTAAACATTTGCAAGCATCCACCATCAGAGCACCATAGAAACAATGGCTGCCAGTCCATCTGTACTATTATTTATCCAGTAGTTTTAAATCAGTCACATTTCAATGTCAAAGGTTCTAAAACACAGTAAATAAATGTAAAAGAGACATGTCAATAATATGAGCCAGGACTCTCAAAGATGGAGCAGCAGTGCACAGGCTAGGCATTCAGGTCCTTGCAGACACTGGTGGACAGGAAGGAAACAGTGTTGCATGGGGGCAGCAGAGGGATCTGGAGGCAGAAGTGCCTCCTCCTCCTAGGAAGAAGAGGCTATAAGGGGAGATGAATGAGAAATGACAGGAACTACAGATGACAAGTCCACGATGGAGAGCAAGAGCTAAGGTAGGAAACAGAGATGAACCAGACAAGGAAAGGAGTCCTTAGGGTAAGAAGTCCTTCGGCTATATCCTGCCAGGACTGGGAAGCAAAAGGGTGTATTCCTCAGCCCTTCACTGGCACTGGAGGGGTGAGCACTGAATTCCAGAGGATTGTAGGCTGCTGAGGGGGGGACTAGAGAACAGCCTTGGCTACTTGAGCTTAGGACCATGCTGAGGGCTGAAGCTTAATAAATTGGAGGAGAACTGAGCTTGAGGTGTCACCCTGACTCCAACAAAGAGCCCATCACTTAGAGACTAGAGCATTGGAAAGGTAGTTAGCACCATCTGGGAAGGCTGTCTTAGAAACGGTGATGCCCTGAGCCACCTGTCTTACCCATGCTACAGTGTTCCACTCTTCACATCTGAGTGTTCACTAGTCCTCAGGATTCATGCTTAGAGAGGATGCAGAAACTAGCAGGTTCATCTCTCTGTGTTCTTGACTAATTTCATGCCCTCCCCCACACCCAGGAGAGCCAGATATGTCACACAAGTTCTTTGTCAAGGCTGAAGTTGAACTTTCTTGGGTTTAGGATTGGGTCATTTTCTTTTAAGTCTAGTTCCCAGCTAGACAGGAATCAGAAGGCATGTGAGGCCAGCAGCCATATGTTTAACACAACCTTAGTTAGCATTGGTAAGCAGGGACTTGCCCATCTAACATTTTCTTTAATCTAAAAGGTCTCAAGTTATTTTTAACCTTTGAAGAGAATTAAAGCATGGACAGTGGCCCTTTACAACTAGAATACAGTCATTTCCTTCCTTTAATATCAAAGGCAGGAACCACTCTGAGATACCACCTCACACCTGCTAGGATGGCAATTATATACATAGAAAACTAATGACAAGGATTGGCTAAGACATGGAGAAATCAGAGTCATGTATTACTGGAAGGAATGTAAAGTCATCTATCCATTATAGAAGGTAACAAGCTAATTCCCCTAAATATGAAAACTTGAATTACTGTATAATTAATTAATCCCACTTATGAATATTTATCCAGGATGTTAAAAACAGGATCTCAAAGAGATACTGGCATTCCCTTGTCCATTACATCATCATTCATAACAGCCAAGATGTAGAACCAGGCTAAATGTCCACCAACTGTAAATGGATAGAGAAAATATGATATATAAATGTAATTCAATACTATTCAGCCTTTTAAGAAGAAGGGAACCCTGCCTTACCCAACACTATAAGTGAACCTTGAAGCCCCTGCTTCTATAAAGCATCTAATGTACCCAAACTCACAGAAGCAAAGTATGATTTGGTGATTACCAGGGACTAGGGGAGGTGATATAAAGCATATTTTTAAGTAAATAAAAATCTATTAAGTCATTTTCTGAAATAAATAAGATTCCTGTGCTTTTAAAAACAACTAAACCCTAGTCCTGACCCTCAATTGCCTACTACTCCAGCTCACAGCCCACAGAGAAAATCACTGTCAGGTTTACAGGATGCTTCTGAGCCCTCTATTTGGATGCCAAATGAGATTTTATAAGCCTGGAATAATCTTCACTGACAATCTCTCATTTTGTTTTTGCAAGTCCAGCAAAACTTTCATATAAACACCTGAATTAAGAGGGTTTTACTTTCAGAAATGCTAAAATTTTTAAGACATGTTTTTCCATGGGATCAAGCTTCCCACCACAGAGTGAGAGGGATTCTCTCCCTGTGTGCCCACTACAGAGAAAATGGAGAGCGGGGATCCCTGTGAAGAGCCAAGATTAGGTACTGGAGACTGTAAAGTCCCAAAGTTCAAGTTTGCATCTTCACCTGCCTACTACACCTACCCAGCTCCTTGCTGCAAAGCTAATTTGGTCATGATCCTGTTGTGTTCCCCACTAACACCACAAACTCTACACTCTGAAGAAACTTCATTTGTCCTATTCCTTCCTCTAGGTTTGGTTAAACCTCTGAAGAATAAGAGTAACTAGAAGAGACCTAGAGAAGCTAGAAAAGGAGGCAAAAGTCAGGCCAGTCTGGGAAATACAGACTCAGGTCATCAACATAAGCATTTGACATGTAAGCCAGATACCAAGAGCAGAAGCAAAAACCTCCACAAAAACAATGAAGCACCCCTACTTGCACATACACACACACACACTCACACACTCATGCACACACACACTCACATAGTCACACACATGCTTTCTGTATTAGTCAGGGTTCTCTAGAGTCACAGAAGTTATAGAATGTCTCTGTATATTAAGGGAAATTATTAGAATGACTTACAGTCTGCAGTCTAACTAACTCAACAATGGGCAGCTGTGAGTGGGAAGTCTAAAAAACTAGTAGTTGCTCAGTCCCATGAGGCTAGGTGTTTCCACTGGTCTTCTGTATAAGCTGGAATTCTGAAGCAGTAGGTTCCAACAAATATGCTAGCAAGTAAGTGCAAGCAGTCCAAGAAAAAGAAAGACTTCCTTTGCCAAGAACCAGCTTTGGCTTGGAGAAGGACTCTAAGGAAGGGGCGCTTGGGATCAGTGAAAAGAATGACTGGAAATCAAATCATGGGTCCAAGCTGACAGCCTTGTAGAATGCTTGAGATGGCTCCTTGGACAGCTTTCTGTAGATAGCGCTTGGCTCTGTGGTTTGCTCGAGACAGCTTTATGTAGATAGATTGGATCTGTGGTTTGCTCGAGATAGCTTTCTGTAGATAGATTGGCTCTGTGGTTTGCTCAAGACAGCTTTCTGTAGATAGATTGGCTCTGTGGTTTGCTCGAGACAGCTTTCTGTAGATAGATTGGCTCTATGGTTTGCTCGAGATAGCTTTCTGTAGATAGCCCTTGGCTCTGTGGTTTGCTCAAGATAGCTTTCTGTAGATAGATTGGCTCTGTGGTTTGCTCAAGATAGCTTTCTGTAGATAGTGCTTGGCTCTGTGGTTTGCTCGAGATAGCTTTCTGCTAGAGATAACTTTCAGCTTTCTCATGCTCTAAGAATTCTAAAAAGCACTCTGGGTATCATGAGTTTTCTGACCAAAGTCAGAAAAACATTGAGATTTTCTAGAAAAAAAAATCTAAAAGAGCAGTGTTCACCCTCTTCACAGTTCTCTCTGGGTAGCAGCTAGAAAAAATTTTAAAAGAGCTGTGTTAGCTCTCTCAGTAATTCTTGGGATTTCCAATCAAGGTCAGAAATTCTGTTAGAAAAAATTCTTTAAAAGCTGTGTTTGCCAGAGACCTCCAGACAGCTCAACTCTTGCTAGAAAAAAATTCTAAAAAAGAACTGCTATTGCTCTCTGCTGGCTCATCTCATGCAGACCAAAATCCCATCCTTTTATGTACATATCACTCAGTCATTTACTCTAGGTTCCCTTTTGATTGCTCACAAATCTGCATTCCTTGACCCATCCTCCTAATTCTTAGAAAAAGACAACAAGCACGGTTTTTAACATTGCAAATGAATTCAGAAATCTGCCTGCCTTTGTAAGCACAAACAATAAACTTAGCAGGGTGGAATCCTGTCCTGATATTACAATTTCGACTACACCTGGATCTAAATTTGCTCTGTTCCAGGTTGACCTTGAACTCAGGAATCTGCCTGCCTTTTTATTTTTCTGACAAGCTGGCTCATAGTGCAGCTGCTTCTATGCATCCTTATACTTTGCATAGTCAAGAAATTACATACTTTTGAACTCTTGTTTTTAAAGTTCTCTTCCACAACCATAAGAGCTGTCCTGAAGGTCAGTGTTCCACCATTTTGCTGAGACATTAGACATACCATTGCCTTCCAAACTCATGCAGTCTCTGATTATCATGGAGTCATTAATCTTGGTAGAGAGGACATTCTCCCAAAGAAGGAACATAAAGTGAAATATACAAACAAGCCTTACACCTAGCAAACATCAACACTTGTGGAGGCACACTCCCTGCTGGCTTCGTTCCAGGGGCAGAAACCTTGTCACACCATCCCTTCCACATGGCCAACAAGGTCAGCATTCTTTCTTCCATTGTCCTTATGTAGGCCTCCAGCAGAAGATATGGACCAGATTACAGGTGTGTACCATCACAACTGGACCTAACCTGTTCTTTACTTGGAACTTGCTCTGTCCCAGGCTCTCCTTGAATGCAGAGGTCTGTTTACCTCTGTCTCCTGAGATTATCACCTTGCCCGGGACTAAGCTTTTCATGGCTACCATGCTTCAAGATCTGGATTAAAAATCTGTGTCCTCCAGCTTCAAGATCTGGATCATAGTTATACCCTCCATTTCTAGATGGCAGTTCATTCTAGATATAGTCAAGTTGACAACTGGGAATAGCCATCACACACACACACACACACACACACACACACACTTATACATACACTCACACACACACACACACTCATACACACTCAGATACAAACACATAATCACACACATACATACATAATACACACATACACACACACACACACACACACACACACTCACATTCATACACTCAAACACAAATAACAAAAAAAAAATGTTGAAAAGATCAGGTAAACAGGGTCCAGAGGAGAGAGACTGGAGTAAGAAGGGTGAAGGGAGAATTCCTTAGTGGGACTGAGGAAGGAGGCCCTGGGATCAGATGAATGGGGGAGGGGGTGAGGGACAACAGAGGTGATTTCCCCACAGAATGAGAAACTGTCCTTGGGAGGTACCTGATGCTGACAATTCAGCCTTTGAGTGGCCACTGAACTATGCTCTCCTGGCACACCACCACCCTTGAGGTAGGATAGAAAGACATGAAAAATAGAGAAACATAAGAAAGAAGAGAGGCCAGGTAGCTCTGGTATGACTGTCTCACTGGCTAAAAGTCAAGAACTATCACATTGCTAACCAAATTATCTACAAGAAGGCCAGACTCCTGTTTTGGAGGAAACTCACACAAATACACACACACACACACACACACACACACACACACACACACTTATGAGACATAATTGACAGTCAAGACATGTGTATTGCTCTCTTTGTAACCTCTGGACTCTAGGAATTTCTTTAACCTTTCTGAATTAGCATTCCTTTCTATAGACCTGTATAGAAGTACCACATGAACTACTCTATCATTTATTAAAGAAAAAATCATTAGCTAAAAATAAGTATATCAGAACATATTTTACTTAATCTCTTGATTCTATACTTTGAACAATGTAACTTCAAAAGCCACACACACTATATTTACATACTTTATTTTAGGACACTTAAAGCCACTCTCTCCCCAGAAACATGTATCTACTCTTGGGTGTGCACGTCTGTCCTGCTCTGAAACAAACAAACAAAAGAACAAAGCATTTTTTTTCTTAATACTGACTTATCCTGAAATTCTTTTCCATAAGGTTAGTCTATATCTTGGCTTCATCTGGGTATCTGTCTGTAAAAAGAACCCTTAGACTGAACAGCTAGCAACAGTGAGCTATGTCTCCTGCTGCCAGTGACATGCCAACAGCAAACAAGGTGGCTATCAACAAAGCTTACAGGACCGTATCTGTAAACCACAACCCAGGACACTAGGACACCCCCTCCCTCTGACTCATGAATCCCCACCTTGGGCATCACCACACCCAGCATCTGATTTTTCATCTTATCTCTTACTGATACTTAAAACTCGAAGGGGGAAAAGTACCAATACCAGTTCTAAAGCCATGTTCTCTGTCCTCAGTGAATTCACAAAGCAACTCTATTTTGCAAAGAGGAAAATGGGGCTCAGAAAGTTATATAACATTCCCATAATGCATTACCTCATCAGTGATAGACTTTTAGCCATGTCTATCTTCTATTGAAGGTCACACTCTCAAAAGCCATGCCACACTTTCTAGATTCTGGCCTGGAAAAAGTGCCATCTTTCTGTCTTGAATTGTCTTGACAATCCAGGGGAAATTGTTGGAATTAGATACCTTAACTCAACACTTTGGGCTAGTTCTCTTTGTCTCCTTGGGAAGGAATAAAAGCAAAAAAAAAAAAAAGGATAAAGAGACAAACTATAATTGAACTATACAAAGTATATTATTGCAGGCTAAGCTGAATTCATTTACACACGTAAGACTCCTTATTTTTAGACCTCCCATGATCTCTATTCTGGAATGAAATAAGTTTTGTACCTTAAGCTAACTGTGCTTCTGGTATTGTATTTTTGCCAAAATAATTGCATAACCTGAGTTTAGTCATGAGGAACATTAAGACAAACCCAAACTGAAAGCCACTTAAGAATTGGCCACTAGCATCAAAATATGTCAAGGTCATAAATACAGAGACCGAGCAATCTTTCTAGATTAAGGCAGACTAAAGAGGCCTGACATCCAAGTACAGTGAATTAGACCCAGGCCAGAAAGTGGTCATCAATGACATTTAAGTTAGGTATCCAGAGTAGACAACAGTCTGCACCAATGTTAGTTTTGTGGTTTTGATCATTGTAATTATTTGAGATATGTATATTTAGAAAAATCTAGGTAACTGACGTGTATATATCTTTGTCCTATTTTTATAGAATTTTAGCAATCATTTCAAAATGAAAATGTTTAAAATACTTTCAAAAGCCACAGGAACAGCACTGGAGGGAATTTCTGAGGTCACCTGTGTCATACTGAAATAGGGCCCCAGGAAGCATGTGGGGAGCACTGCTGTTGGTTTGAGTATTTGATCACAACCCAAAACCTTGAAAGGAGATGGGAGAGATTATTTATAGCAGAACATCTAGGACATTTCCGTTTGGGGAGACTGAAATAATGTGGTCAAAGCACTAGAGAGAGTTTTTAGTATCCAAATCTTAAATAGTCTATCTGAAAACAAAATGATATAGAAAATGATATAGAAGCACTCAATGCCTACAGCTCAAAATTGTTTTCTTATATGAATCCAATATATCTCAAAGATACAATATTTAAAAATACTAGAACTTTTAAGAGAAAAAATTCAATATGACATAGATCATACAGAAGAAAAAAAATCACTCTTTTATATGTATTAGTTTTTACTATGTTTAATTCTTGTTAGAGTTTAGAATTCAACGAATCTTTTAACAATGGAGACACTCTTGTCCAAGTGGAACTATTTCGTTAGATTTATTCATACAACCTTGTAATAATTAGTATTAATTGCCAACTTGACAAAATCTAAAATCATCTGGGAAATGGGCCTCTGGTCATGTTCAGGGTTGGGTGTTGAGTCCATTAATTGAAGTGGGAAGACCCATCAACCAGGGGTAGCACCATTCCCCAGACAGGTACCCTAAATTATACAGGACTGGAGAAAGAGAGCTGAGTACTACCATGCATGAATTCATTTTCTCTCTACTTTAGACTATGGATACAGTGTGACCAGATACCTCAAGCTCCTGCTGCCTTAACTTACCTAACATGATGAGATATGTTTTGAATTATAAACTAAAATAAATTCTTCTCCCCAAAATTGCTTTTTTCTGAGTATTTTATCACCTCAACAAAAAAGAAACCAAGACAAATTGATCCAGGAAGGAGCAAGGCTCATGACAGTAACCATGTGAAGAATTCAGGTCCTGCTGTTCTCAAAATTTTCACCAAGCTAGGATCAGTGCACCTACATAGCAAATTCTTTACTTTAAATAAATGTACTTATCAGTGTGCTGAAGTTGTGGGTCATCTCCTTTTAATAATCTGTTTTGCTTAAAGCTTCAGATAAAGACATCAAATGGAAAGCTATCTGCTATGTCTATTGACATCTTAAATGCTCTTGGGATTTATGTAAACCTGGATGTGCCTTGCCTTTGTTCTTTACTTTCTTCCTGTTCAGTATTGCAATGAATTCTAGAAATAGGAAGATGTGCAAGGTAAAGGTCCCACCTCCATGGAGATTGTAACAAGACCAAAAGAGAGACAAACAAGAAAATAATCACAGTTCTATTGGAATGTTACCAGGACAAAAGTAAGTGGCACCCTCTGGGGCAAGAGATAGCTAATTCTAGAGAAGTAGATTTCACAGCAAAGTTAAAGTTTGAGCAGTATCCAAAAGGTGTAAGGAGGCAGTGACTGTGGTGAGGAGGACCTGAGAGCAGAACAGCTTTGGGAAAATGCTGAGTTCTCCCTCTTTCAACACAAGTAAAGGGTGCGTGCAAAGCACTGGCACCGGGAGGTAGACTACAGCTACAATTAAAGGCATATTCTACCCTATTCAAATATTTTTAGGGAATTTATCTTGTCTGTGACCAGAACATTTGTAATGTGAAACATTCTTAGTAGTAGAAACACTGTCTGGAACTGTCACAACATACAATTGTTAAATGCTTGGTGTCTGGAGCTCAAGATCAATATCTTAGTCTGAATGATTCTGTTTATTGCAAACAAACATTTTTAGAAGAGAAAAAAAGTAAAATTATCATGTTTTTTCAACAAATTATTCTTCTGAAAATTCTTGATGAATTATAAAACTACAAGAAAAATCTACATCATTTAAAATCTAGTTTGTGGAGAAAGGAAGTTGGCAGATGATACACAGGCATGGTCTACTAGAATGGCTGTGAAATGAACTGGAGAAAAGAGGATACTTGCTATCAGAAGAGGTGGGGGGTGCCTGAATATCTCTAGATTTAAAAGCAAAGAGAAGTTCTTGTATTGTTGAGAATAGTTTTTGCTATCCTGGGTTTTTTGTTATTCCAAATAAGTTTGAGAATTGCTCTGACTAAGTCTATGAAGAATTGAGTTGGAATTTTGATGAGGATTGCATTGAATCTGTAGATTGCTTTCAGCAGGATGGCCATTTTTACTATGTTAATCCTGCCAATCCATGAGCATGGGAGATCTTTCCATCTTCTGAGGTCTTCTTTGATTTCTTTCTTCAGAGACCTTGTCATACAGATCTTTCACTTGTTTGGTTAGAGTCACACCAAAATACTTTATATTGTTTGTGACTATTGTGAAGGGTGTCATTTCCCTAATTTCTTTCTCAGCCTGTTTATCCTTCGAGTATAGGAAGGCTACTGATTTGTTTGAGTTAAATTTATATCCGGCCACTTTGCTGAAGTTGTTTATCAGCTGTAGCAGATCTCTGGTGGAGTTTTTCGGGTCAGTTAAGTATACAATCATATCTGTAAATAGTGATATTTTGATTTCTTCCTTTCCAATTTGTATCCCTTTCACCTCCTTTTGTTGTCTAATTGCTCTAGCTAGAACTTCAAGTACTATATTGAATAGATAGGGAGAGAGAGGGCAGCCTTGTCTAGTCCCTGATTTTAGTGGGATTGCTTCCAGTTTTTAGAGATGTGGTGTCCTCTGTTATAATACACAAATAATAATCTGGGGTCTGAAAGATATTCCAAACAAGTAGATGCAGTTTCATCCTGTGCACGAGAGGACTCAGATAGGTGGAAGGCACACATGACCCAGAGCTGTGTTTGTTCTGTACATGCTTTAGCTTTCTTTGCAACACAAATATTTAATCTGTTACAGATATAAAAACTCATATACATGTGTGTGTGCATACATATTTATATGTGTGTGTGAATATATAATATATGTGTTAACCCAAACAAAAATGGGCAAAAGTCATAAGTTTTTTTAGAAATGGCAATCCAAATGTTTTCACACACAGGAAATAGGTATCCTCACATGAAATCATAAAATACTGTGCCCTTGTGGCTCTTTGTTTATTTTCTAAAGATTTATTTATTTTTATTTTATGTATCTGACTATATTTGTCTCTACATGTGTCTGAGCACCATTTGTGCTCAATACCTGTAGTAGCCAGAAGAGGCATCAGATCCCCTGGAACTGGAGATACAGATAGTTGTGAACTGCTCTGTAGGTGCTAGGGATAGAACCTGGGCCCTCGGTAAGGGCAGCCAGTGTTCTAAACCCCTGAGACATATTTCCAAGTTCCATTTTAAAGACAAGTCTAACAACACGGACACTCCTCCCAGACAACACAAATTCATCAGGGCTGAGTGATAGTTGTTCTTTCTAGTTTGGGGTCATTGGCATTGAACCTGGGCTATGGACAGGGCTATGTATTTTCCATTCACTGATCTATACCCAGAACCAATTACAACACCTAACATAGTAAAATATCAATATGTTTTGCTGTTGTAATGATTTAATTTATAAAGACTTATTCTAGATATATTTAAATATTCTCTTTCTATAAAGAATTTGGAACCTGCTGTCAGGCACTAAGTTTTAACAGGTTCACTTAGAAAACCATCAAAATTATTTTTGAAATTGAGAGAATGCATAGAATGTGAGGTCCTCGATGGTATGGTCAACACCAACCCAGCAGTGTGAACAGAGATTGAAATTCAGTTAGGGGAGCTAACTGAGGCTGAAGTCATGAGACCTTATCCTCTTAGATACGATACGCCCTATTTAAAGGACACCACAAGAAAGTATTTAGAGATCTGTATGAACTCTTCTTCTCTTATCAGGGAATGTGTAGGTTCTTCACTGGATCATCTTAATAAATAAACAAAAGTCCTCTATTCCAGGGTCAATCTTTTCCATTTCTGTGAAACTATAATTACAAGATAAAAAATATGTAAGTTTTTCAAATGTTAGCCTTTTTCTGCCACGTTGTCTGTGTTGCTTATTACCTACCAGCTGCATTGCTATATTTTCTCCAAAGGCAGACATATCAGCAGTGAGCAGCTAGAAAGACACCTTCACAAGAGGCCAATAGAGATTGGACCGGAGAAAAATGTGGAACTGAGTCTGGCCAAAGCACAGCAGAAATTAAAGAACTGAGAAGATGAGAGAGTAGAGAAAGAAAAACATAAGCCATTTAGGTAACTTTGTAAAACTGAGATTCCACAAGAAATGAAGAAGATGACAATAATGAGGACTTTGAGGCAGAGAGAATTCTGTACAAGAAAAAGTAGGCATTCAATCAAAGAATAAGTAATTCCTTCTTTCTCTTTTGTGGTTACTTTTTGGTTTTGTGGGGGTCTTGTTGTTTTTGTTGTTTGTGTGTTCATTTGTTGTTTCAAGACAGGACTTCACTACACAGGCCAAGCTGCTGCCAGGATGCTGGTATATTACGGATGAGCAGCACCTCCAGCTGTCGCTGCTTTTTAAAACCTACTATGACTACTCACATACAACTGATCGACAATCCTTGTCCTGAGTAGACAAGGGACATAGATAATATTGTCTATGGGAGAGACAAATCATCTAGCCAGCTATGACAACTTTTTACTCTTGTTCTCCTGAGGCTCTGTGGGTGGCCTGCACATCAAGTTCCCATATGGACTCAAGGTTGACAGGACAGCAAAAGTTTGAGCTTTTCTTGATTTTTATTTATCATTATGAAAAGCATTAAAGAATGATAACACTTTTTGATTTGTTATTATTCTGAAAATGAGAGATTGGGAGTCCTGGTATAAAATTGAATGAAGGGCCTAGCAGATATGTGAGCTGCCATAGGACACAATTAGCACAGGGCCAGCAGGACATTGTACATTTCTTCCATCTAGAAGATAGTTGAAAGCAATTGACTGTCCAGAAAGAGTGTCTACTTTCAGGACTCAGTGTTCTGAATATAAGGACCTTAAATGGGGACTTCCAGGAAGATGTATCTCTCAGAGAGTCCTTTTCCCTGTCTCTCTGATCCTTTTGGGGTACTTTCTGATCCTACTGAATCATTTACTCATCTATGGCAACCCACCAACCCAAAGGGCTTTGAGTTCTATCAGTACAGTGCCAAGTAAGGATAGAACGGAGGAAGGTGAGATCCAAGATAACACGCCACAGAAAATCACCAGAGACAAGCAATTGCCATCAGCAGTGTGGTCTGGACAGCCAGTCAGACACACACATCAGTGATGTCACTGAAACTCACTAACAATTACTTTTTAATTGTAATTATTCAGGTGCATCTTCTGGCAATCTGAAGAATTTTATCGGAAGGTCAGTGGAAGAAAATCTAAGAAACCTTTAAATATGGTTAACTTATCTTGAAAAGAATGAAAAACTCATTTATTGTCCCATTATCATTTCTACTGAGTATCAACAGTTCATTAGTCACTATCAGGACACTGGGGATTGTCTTCTTGGGTCAGTAATCTTGGAAAGTACATGTTCTCAAAGGATTATAAAGTGAATCTGAATTGAGTAAAATTTAGCTCTGAAAGAAGTAACTGCAAAAACATAATGATCACAACATAGTCTGGCTTTATAAATAAGTTTTTTTTTTTTTAGTTTTTCATTTCTGTGTTTGAGACCCAGCCTTTGCAGTAGCCCCCAGAGCTAATTATGTCATTCAGACTCACCTCAAACTCATGCAATTCTCCTACCACAGTTTCCTAAGTACTGATATATCATGCCTGGCAAGTTAACATTTTTGCCTCTATTTGGGTATTAAAATTCATAAGTGAGGCTGTAGTGTCCTAAACAGAAGCCTTATGAACTATGAACTACTCTATGAACTGAGTAGGCCTCACAGCTCTAAGGATTTCCCATGAAACTGAGCATAAGTAACTCAACTAACTCACCTATGCTTGCGGATGATTACTGCTGTGAATGATGTTACGAGGGTGGTGGTGTGCTTATTTAGCTGGGATTTTAATCTACTCTTCAATATTATGCATTGATGTGCCATTTCCTAATAGGAAATTGAATTGCAATTATAGCCTATGTTTTCTCAGCTTGTCTAGGAACCAGACATTGGACCATCCAGCCATTGTCATCTATGCCATGGTTGGAAACGACGTTTGTACTAGGTAAGACACTGGAGGGGGGGGGGGGAGAACAGTGCTAAGAAGATGATCGTGGGCTTATTTAGCTAGGAGCTAGCTCTGGCTCTCTCCCTCTTCCACTCTCTACCCCCATCTACTCTGCTATAATATGCTGATGCCAAGTAAGTTTATCTTAGAAGGAAGTCCTGAGTATGTGAAATCAACAGGAACAGCCTGTGATACTGAAAAACTGAATCAGATCCATTAGCTCTCAATTCTGACATCACAACAAAAAGATATAGATTATATTATATATATATATATATATATATATATATATATATATATATATATATGCTTCACCAAGATCCAAGACTTAGAACCCACAACATTTTTAACAGCATAGAACAGAAGCAGTCATCTCACAAGAACACATGCCGCATGCAAGTTCTCACAACCTTGTGCAGAAGAAACAGCATAAATGTGCATTTGCAAAGAAACTACGTGTAACTCATATTCGATCCTATTTATTCTGATGGCCCAGAGTAAAAGGAGTTAGTTGCCCCTCAACATTTGAAGAGATGTATCAAAAACCCCTAAAAATATGCTGCACATAGGCATCTGGCCGAAGGTAAACAAAAGGTGAGGCAGTATCTGCAGCAGCTCCCAGTGGAGCTAGTATCTTAGGAAAACAGGAAAGACAAGTCATGAAAGGACATAAGACTTGCTTACGGTAGCATAACTGATTATTGGCCAGCTGGAGGTCTCCCAGCTCACATACCTTCCCCTTGTCCCAGCCATTCACTGAGCCCCCAAGCCTGTGCTGAGATCAAAGCCCAATAGGACTAAATCTCATTTGCTTCCACAGAACTCTAAATGAAGTACAGATAAACCCGTTCAAGGCAGAACATGCCACTCTATGATCCATAGTTGTTCATGGGCTAGTCCCTACCTAGGTCCCTCCAGGAATCCAAGCAACTAAAGCTACATTGTGAGGTCCTAGGTCTCTGCCTCTAAGATGAGCCACCCAGGACTTTCCAGTGAAGAATGTATACCCCTTAAGACTTGCAGTGTCTGGTCCAAGATACATGTACCTCTCTGTTTCATTTCATTGCTATAGCAACCCAAATATGACTGTCTGCTTGTTACAGATGAGGAAGCTGAGGCTCACAGAGTAAAGGAATTTGTTCTACTGCCATTTAGTAACAAAGCTAGGAGCTGCAGGATCTCTAAGTAAATTCTGTCTTCTTTTCCTGGCTCACTCTAATTTCCTTACAACCTATTATTCTTCCATTTTCTTAAAGCACGTGTTGACCACCACCAATGAGCCAAGTACTAGTTCAGGCTCTGGAATCTAATGGCAAAAGACCTGAGACCCTGACCTCAGGGAGCTCACAACAGAGAAACAGATGTGGCTTCCAGTCTTCACTGCAAAAGAGAACAACCTCTGGTCTGGCCAGATAACATCTCTTTAGTCCCTGCATGAGGTTCCCCTGGGTACAGACAACAAACATGTTACAACTGGGTAGAGTGCCTGCAGAGGAGCTCTCCCTCCAAAAGTCAGAGTCACCAAGAGTGTGTTTCTCCAGGAGGTCCTTCCAGCCCATTCTTGCTTTCCTTTTTCCAAAGAGCCAAAAGACACATCAGCTAGAGGCCCGTGCCAACCTCCCCCAAGCTAGCATCTATCTAGGCAGAGAAGCAGCAAGCATTTGGATGAAATAACAGAGTTGGCTGTGTGGTATATCTCTGCAGTGCCCACTTTGCGATGTCCTGTGGAGGGGTTAGAAAAATAAAGACAGATGGCAGAACATCAAGGTGGTGTAGATATCCCAGAATGGACAAAAGGCTTTCATACAAAGCCTAAGCCACAGGATTACATAACAGGTCTCTCCAGGAGTAAGGTTCAAGAGTTTGGTTTGTCTCTTTGTTTACACCTTCAACTATTTTTATGATGTTGCTAGCTTTTCTTGAAATAATGCCACCACATGTCTCTCAGTTCTCAAACTGCATGTGGCTATTAAGTAAGTACTTGTAAGTGATTGCAGGTCATGACTGGAAGATGACTTTTAGCATCAGGAATTAGGGAAAAAAGGCAAAGTGGAGGTAGCTAGCATTTTCACTATGGAGCTATTTCATTTACCTTGAACTTATCCATCCCTGTCCTTGAAACTCTTTAATGTGACACAAAAGTAGAAACACTTCTGAAAGAGAGCAAATGTGTGTTACCTGCAGCAGCAGAAACTTTGGATGGTCAGTAAAATCCCATTGTGTATATGAAGTACATTTTTATTCCTTATCTGATGGACATTTAGGGTAATTCTGTTTCTTGCTATTATGAAAAGAGCATCAATAGACAAAATTGTACAAATATGCCTGCAGCAGGATACAGGGTTCTTTGGGTATATGCTCAGGAATGGTACAGTTGGTTCATATGGCAGCTCCACATTTAATTTTTTTGAGATGCTTTCATATAAATTTTCCACAGTGGCCATACCTATTTACATCCCCACCGAAAGGGAATACCAACTTCTCCCTTATATCTTTACCAGCTTCTATTGTCATTTTTGTCCTTGATTGTAGCATCCTATAGCTGGGATGAAATAGAACCTTAAAGTAGTTTTAATTTACATTGCTCTGGTAGCTGAGAATGTTGGACACTTTAAAAAATATTTGTTGCCCATTTCATTTATAATTGCTTAATTCCTTGGGCCAAGTTAAATTGTGTAATTATTATATTTATTGATTTCCATTTGTCAAGCCATTTTTGCATCTCTGGAATGAAGCCAACTTGGTCAGGGTGATCATATTTTTTATGTGTTCTTGAATTTGGTTTTCAAGTATTTTGTTGAAAATATTCCCATCTGTGTCAATCATGAAGATTGCCCTGTAATTTTTTTTTCTTTTGTGGGAGGCCTGATCTAGAATGTAGTGGATTCATAAAAGAGCTTGGGAATGTCTTCCTTCTCTAGTTTATGGAATAATTTGAGAAGTGTTGATGTGTGGTCTTTCTGAAGGATGTTGGTTGGACTTTTCTTTGTTGGGTAACTTCCTGCTACTGCTACAGTATTATTAGTTATAGATCTCTTTAATTGATTTGTCTCATCATGGCTTAACTTTGATAGGCTATATGTATCTTGAGATCCATCTACTTCTTTTAGATTTTTTTTTTAATTTAGTAAAATACAATCTTCAAGGTATAGCCTCATGATTTTCTAGATTTTATTGCTATCTGTTGTAATAGCTCCCTTTCCATTTCTGTTTTATGAGTTTGGATCTCCTCTTTCTTTGTTTTGGATAGTTTGTCTAAGTTTGTTGATCTTGTTAATTTTGTCAAAGAACCAAATATATTTCAGTGATTCTTTGTAGTTTTGTTTGTTTGTATTTACTTCTGCATTGATCTAATTATTTCTGTCTATATATCGCATTAGGGTTCAGCTTGTTTTCTTTTTTCAAAGCTTTAAGATACATAATTAAGTGATTTGAGATTTCTCTATCTTTTTAATATGATCTACATAAAACAACTACTACCAAATAAAAAACAACAAACAACAATTGTATGAAATATTATTTTTGATAAATACTGCTGCAAGAATAAGCAAAGGATTGTTGTCTATCAGAAAAATGATGAAAGCCCAAATTTAGTACAAACTGAGAATAAAGGGTAAGAGAGTACACATAAAATAACTCCATCCCTCAGTGATGCTCTGCCTTCCAACTTTGGTCTGTGTACAATTTTTAAAAAGCAAATGTTAGGTCTCAAAGCTCCGAGTAAGTCTTAAGTAATAGCATGCTTCTCCAGTAGCCATGAGTCAGGGTAGATGTGCTTATGTTCCAAAACAGAAAATCCTCTAAGAACCCTGTAAACCTTCGAGTTTAAAGGTGTGCTTCCCCCACCTCCAAACTCAAACTGGTGACATAACTATCTGGAACACTGCTTACACCAGCAATATAGTCAAAGAACATTCCAGAGGCTCTTACACCACCATTTCCATAACTTACTAGACTCCACAGGAGCCGTTAAATGTAATCTGGCTGTGTGTCAGAAAGGTAGGCAGTCATAAGTAGTTTGCAAAATAGTACAAATAACAGCACATACAGTGTGTTTTGTATGTTACTGTCCTGATAATCAAGATACTTCCTGTTTTTTCCACCAATAGGAAAGCTGACTCATTATCAGAAATGACCACCCCTGAACAAATGTACGCCAACGTCATGCAGACTCTGAAGCATCTAAATTCCCAACTGCCCAACGGCAGCCATGTTATTTTATATGGCTTACCAGATGGAACTTTTCTCTGGAATAGCTTGTACAACCAATACCACCCTTTAGGTATATTATGTTTGCAGATTCTTTTCCTCTTTAACTATGTGTATGAGTATATAGCTATGCGTGTGTGTGTGTGTGTGTGTGTGTGTGTGTGTGTGTGTGTGAGATGTATGGGTAATGCATACATATGATGTGTGTATTGCAATGTGTGAATGTATGATGTATGTGATGTGTTTGATATGTATGCATAATGTGTGTGACATGTGATATATATATATACATATGTATATGTATATATATATATATATGAATTTAATGCAGAAAATTTGAAGTAGTAAAATTTATACTCGAAAGGACTCACTAAAAAACTTGCTTAGGAAATATTAAGTTACACAAAGTAAAATTTAAGTAAAGGAAAGCTGCCTCCAATACAACTGGAAGATAAGTAGTATACTAAGCAGGCTTCTTAGAAACTGTGAGAAAGAAAATGTGTACTATAATTGAAGTTTAGGGATACTGAGAAAGTTTCTGCTGATGTTTGACCTCTTATTAGACTGCATTCCCAGAACAAAAGAAGATAACCCTGACTTAGGAACAGCCTTTAGTCCCATCCCTATATAAAAGTACATGCCTCTATGCTCAAGGGGTCAGTGCAGCTACACAACCACATTAAGTCCTGGTCTGCAGTTAAGTCCCCTGTGCTCTTATCAGGAGAATCGTAATTCTGTCAGGTGGTCAAGATGGACCTGGGTGCCTCTGGGGCACTCAAGTAGAAAAGTGAGTGAGAGTGCTTATGGTGGACTTAAAAAAAATGGCAGACAAAAGCGGCACTGTATATGAGAGTAAAGGGAGAGGAAAAGATGATTAGAGAGATCCATCTAGCCCCAGCTCCAAAGGAGGGAGTAAAGACAAGATCTCTGTGGCTCACTGACAGCTAGTCTTGTGGAATCAGTGAGCTCTAGATTCAGAGAGCCACCCTTTCTCAAAGAAAGAAGGTGAAAAGTAACTGAGAAAGGTATTTGACATTGATCTTTGGCCTACACTCACACACACACACACACACACACAGAGAGAGAGAGAGAGAGAGAGAGAGAGAGAGAGAGAGAGAGACTTTTCTAGCAGTATCTGGGGTAGTGTAACTGTAAAGAGGGAGAGGGACAGCATTGGAAGAAAGTATCTCAGTGAATATAGTTACTGTTTCAACAGCTTCTGGATGGACCCCAGGGCATTAGACATAATACCCAAGTCAAACGGGTTAGAGGAAAAACAGTCTATTTGGGCTCATAATGCAGAAGATTCAGTCCCTAGTAATTGGTTCCATGTAATTCTGCAGATGTCATAGCAATGGAGGTGTGTGGAGGGAGTAGGGGCTCTTTACCTGATGGCTAACAGGAGCCAGACAGAAACCTTTAAAGATATATTCCCAGTGACCTATTTTCTAGACACTGTCTTTGGAGTAGGACAGTGTCACACAGGCTAGGGAACAAGTGTTTCAGACATAGGATGGGCTGGATTTCATATACAAATTATAATAATATATGAAGCATTTCCCCTTCATTTCTTGTGCACTTCTTTAACCTGAACCAAAAAATAACCATAAGGAATATTTCCTAACTAGGACTCAGTAAGACAACCACAGAAACTCTTAACCCACTGTCATCAAGAAAGACAAAAAAAAAAAAAAAAAATCTGCTGGCATCCCCTTCCCACCCAAGTGTAATTGAGCTACCTCAGCCTTAGTTAAAGGGATTTGGTTCAGGATTTCAGACATCCTGAATGCCAGTTCCTCAACAGGGAACGACTGGATCAAACCTAAGTGTTTCATAAGCCTGGAAAGGAGGATTCAGTCACTTCCCTTAAATTGGGCTCTCTGAATTTCATAGAGACATGGAATTTTATGTCCTTACCAAGAAGAAGGTGTTGTCTGGTGATATGCTTTGTTCAGGCCACTCTGGTCCATTGGAGCTGTAGGAGACTCTCTCCCTTTCTGTAGAGATTTCAATGAGGCTGCCATCCAGTCCTGTCTTCTCTTAGACTAAGTACATGATCATAGACTCCTCAGGACCCCTTCACTACTTGGGCTCAGATAGGAGTAAAATACAGGCCTTCCTCAAAGCTATGCTGAATGACAAATACCACCATCAGAAAGGGAGGCAGGGTCACCTGCAAATGTCTCTGAGCATTGCCATTTGACTCCATATGATATATCAGACCTCTGTTTTCCAGGCCAGCTAAATAAAGATGTGACCTATGCACAGTTCTTCTCCTTTCTAAACTGTCTCCAGGTAAGCCCAGGGGTCTGCTATACACACATGCACATTCACAAACGCACATGCACAAGAACACACACATGCACACATGCATGTACCCACACACATGCATGGACATGTGTACACACACCTCATACTGTGGCTCTGCCTCTTTAATCAGTATGCTCTTTACCTTCTCTCAGATCAGTTCCTGTAGTGGCTGGATGTCTTCCAACAGAACCCTCCGGACTCTCACTTCAGAGGTAGAGCTGCTGCTGCCCCTGTCCTTGTGTTTGCTAAAACCTTTTTCTCAGGTTGGGCTTCTATCGCACAATGGTCACCAGCCTGGCAAATAACAAAATCTCATGTTTGGGGAGCCAGAAAAGCCCAAAGAATTTGTGTGTCCTTCTGCCTCCACCTCTCTCTATGCCTACCTCTCTTGCTGTCTACTTGTGAGTTCTATGTGTGAATACGTATACCCACACAGCTTGTAAAATGATCTGAGGTAGTGAGCTGGGGAGCTGAGGAAGATCAGCTTCATGTGTGGCTTGGCACTCAGATAAGATCACCTCACATATCTGAAAGAATCCATTTCCCAAGCAAAATTTCTTATACTTTGTTCATAGGTGGTAGATTACCTTTATAAAGATTATGGAAACATTTGTGGGCTTTTTTTTTTTTTTAGACAAGTATGGCTATATGGCCAGATTTTCTTTCTTGCCTCGGTTTCCCAAGTACTGAGATTGCAGGCATGACCTGCCACCTGCATATTTTGTTAATAAAATTTTATTGTAGGGAACTTGCAAATAAAAAATACACTGTAAGATAAAAATTAAAAATATATTTAAATATTGAAAACATGAAAAATATAAAAATCTACAAAATACTGCAATAAAAATCGGGCTAAAGACAGTTGCAATGGTACACACTATCGGTAGGATATGCTGAAGAGGCAGAGACAGGAGGATAACAAGGCCTGAGCTACAGTTTTGGGTCAAGGAAGATGGCTCAGTAGCTAAGAGCATTTGCTACACAAGTAGCCTGAGCTCAAATCACCAGCACATACATAAAAACCTGGGCATGGCTGCACACACACCTGTAACTTCAGTTCCACTGTAACTTAGTGCTATGGGAGACAGAGACAGGATCACTGGGGCTGTCTGGCTGCCAGCCTAGCTCAAGGTTCAATAAGAGACTTGTCTCATGGTAATAGAGTAGGGTAACAGAGCAGGACACCAAACATTCTTCTCAGACCTCATTGCGTGTGTACTGGCATGCACGCACACACACACACACACACACACACACACACACAGATGCGCACATGCACATATAATACACACACACACAATTTCAGGCTGGAGAGTTAGAGTCAGTGAGTAAAATGCCTGCTGTGTAATCATGAGGACTTGAGTTTGATCCCTGGTACCCATGTGAGATAGCCAAAGCTGAAACATACCTGTAATTTGAGTTCTGGAAAGGTGGAGTCAGGAGAACCTGGATTCATTAGCCATCCAGACAACCTAACCCCACGAGCAAGCCCAGGCCAATGAAGGTCCCCGCCTCTAAAACCAAGGTGGTTGGATCCCAAGCCATATTGTTTGAGGCTATCTTTTCTCCTCTAAACATATACATACACATGGGCATATATACCTACAGACATGTATGCACACATGCACACAGAGAAAAAAAATCCATGTATCAGTATATGAGTGTCTCTTATCACTTCCATAGATAGGTATCTTGGGATTTACCCTCTAGATTGAGATTACACATTCCAATGCTCATACATTGTTCCTCCACATCATAACACAGCTATTCAGTGTCCAGCATATGAATGTGGCATGATTTATTCCATCCTTCTGTGTAGTTGGATACATGGTTGTTTCCAATTCTTCACCAGGATGAATAACAAGATGTATGTTTTGTGTCATCTCTATTTCCTATATACAAACTGCTATAAGACATATTGGTCACCTTCAAGCTTGGGTTCATACTGCCAAGCTGTTGTCTAAATAATGAAACCAGCCAATGTTTTCATTCACTCAGCCTCTGACAGTTGGTAATATCAAGGTTGTTTGTCTCATCTTTGTCAAACCCACGCAGGAAAAGTAGGTTCTTATTACTTTAAGTTATACTAGTTTTATTCATAATGAATAGTAACATGTTTTGTGTTCATTGGTCGTTTACATGTGAATACACTGTAATGTACAGAGCTGTTTCTGCTGATGGCTTAGAGATAGCAAAGCAGGGTGGTGTGTGAGATCTATTTCTTTTTCTGCCTGAATTGTCTCATGAAAGTCCAAGTTGAGGTTTCATGGAATTCTCTGTTTCCCTTGCATTCAGCGAGCAGAACAACTCTCTATTACACTGAAAAAGATCGCAGCCACCAAGACATTCACGAACTTCGATCTTTTCTATGTGGATTTTGCCTTCCATGAAAGTAAGTGGCTTGTTTTTGTCTTGACAGTAAGAAAGCACAGCAGCTTCAGTGGGGGGCTGTGTTACAAAGCACACAGAGCAGACTGGGAAGGGTGACCCCTGACTCTCTGACATAACTCTCAGCATTAGAAAAGGTAAAACATAAGGCATTTTCTGAAAAGTTGACACTCAACGTCACCTCCTCACTTCAATGTCATTGAAAAGACTCTGAAGCAACAGACCAGTAGGGACCACCAGGGAAAGTTTGGGCTAGAAGTCTCTGGGCTAATGGGATCACCAGCAGTTCTTTCCAGATAAGCAATGCCTTGTTTAATCTGTACTCTAAAAATAAAGGTGTCAGAAGGGAGGAGTGGGGCCATGCCTCCTCTGGTGGAGTGCTGGACTACCTTGAACAGGCCTAGACCTGAAACTAACCAAAATCTCTTAGAGAGGGGCAAAATTTAAATAAATACCATTTGAAAAATAAACCCAGGTTTCAACTCTCTGGGATGTTTTTTTCTTTTAGAACATTTTCTCCAGACACAGGAGTCACTGACAAGTGGCCATATAAACTCAGTCTTGCTAACCGGAGCCACTGATTTATCTTCTACATCTTGACTCTCTAAAAGAAAACCCTACTTATTGATTGTAACCCTCCCAAGATTCATTTTAATTGTTAAGCAATTTTTCTACATGGGAAAAGCCCCTGTTGATTGACTGCCAGTTGAGATAATGCTAATGAAATGCTTCAGTGTGTGCAACAGAGGGAATATTTCTCATCTCTGTCCCTCACTCCCAGCCCCCCGGCCCAGGCATCTGGAATGGAGCAGATGGCCATCATGAATTATTGAATATTACATTAGCTGACATATTTTACATTACAGACTCTAATACTTCAGCTCTGAACAAGTCTTCAACAAGACTGATCTGTCTTTGCTAGATCTCCTGCCTACATGACACACATCTCTCTCATGGGGAGAGACATTTTTGATAAATAGCCTCTCATTAAAATGCAGAGTTAAAGACTTATTAATGAATTCTTGGTATAAACAAATGCACCACCAAGTGATCTTTGATCATTACCATCCTTGAATATGAGAAAAGTTATTAAAAATCTAATAATGTCTAACATCCATGTGGGACATTTTTTTTAATTGTCCAGAGTGATTTCTGCAACTGTCATTTATTATCTTTGATGCTGCAGGCAATTCGCTGGGTATCTCGAACCTCTCCTGTTCCAAACCTCCAAGAGGGGATTCCTTTTTAACTATTTTTATTGGTGTATACTAATTATACATAATAACGGTTTCATTATGACATTTCAAACACGCACATGATATATTTCAGTCATATTCACTTTATGCTACCGTCTCTTGTCCTCCTCCCACACCCAATTAATATTCTTTCATTCCTCTGCTAGCCCCCTCTACTTGCATGTCTCTGTGTCTATGTGGGGTACAATGGTTTCGTTAGGGTTAGTTACAGGTGCAAGGGTGGGAACCCTGAGGGAAAAGAAGAGTGCAAGAAGAGGAAGGAGAAGCCAGCGTAGATTAGGAGACAACCGTGAGGGTTGA
This sequence comes from Rhynchomys soricoides, assembly GCA_019843965.1. Taxonomy (NCBI): domain Eukaryota; kingdom Metazoa; phylum Chordata; class Mammalia; order Rodentia; family Muridae; genus Rhynchomys; species Rhynchomys soricoides. The sequence goes on along the minus strand of JADRCH010000130.1, from coordinate 204,529 downwards.
CAACCGGAGTTAAGAGCAGCCCAGATGAAACATAGTACTAACTCCGGATTATAGATAGGAAAGTAGATTCTAACAGCGGAGAGAGTAGTATCTGCCCAGCCCTTACGTTGTTTAAGGCTTATTGTAAATATAAAGGTTGTATGTGTGTTTCATCCAGGAACTTAAATAGCTGAGGCAGGGTAGAAACTTCGAGCTGGGATTTAAAAATTTTATTACAATGAAGGACATGGTAAGGAGAGAGTGGAATCAGAGAGTGATGTTCTGGGACCTGCATGAGCACCTCACATAACTTCCAATGACTATGTCCTGTCATGCCTACTTCTGAAAGGGACAGAACTTTTACGCCTTTTTAGGAACTATTGTAATGTCTTGACTTGCAGCCAAGTTAAGAAATTTTAGACTAGAAATCGTAACGTGTATCATAGTAGATAGAAGGATTATCTATTCCAGATCCACCTTCCAATCCTAGAAATCACGGCAGCGTATTACCCTGGAAAGCCAGCCCTAGTGCTTGTAATGTGCAACTGTAGGAAGAGCCTGGAATTGATAGCCTTGTTATCATCTCAGCTCAGACATAGATCATATGATGTAGATGCAAGGACCCTAGATACCTGTTAGCTGGCAGCATCCGCCGGGCTCCATTACCACCGAGTGTAAAGCACCCCTTACACTCTTCCTAAGCACTCTCTTTCAGAGCCCAGCCACCTACTGACAGCATTCATACTTAAGGAAATGTCTCCCCAAGTTCCCCGAGGAAGATATGGTAGAGGTGTGGCTCGTCAGCAGCCAGGTCTCCCTTCACAGGAAATAAAAACCCAGTAGAGGCATTTATTAATCCCACAGTGTGGAATCCAGTGAAAACTGTCCTGGTTTCCACACTGTATTAGAGCTGACTTCTGCACCATGAATGTTCTCCTTTCTCATCACACTGAATACACAATTTCACATTCTTATGACAGGAACATTCATAGCTGAGCATCCCTGTCACTTGAATGTAGGCACAAGACCTATTTGCTCTCCACTGTGACAGACTGGGTCCAGCACTGAAAGACAACGGCTCATTGCCAGATGTCCAGTGTTGTTGTTGTTGTAGATTTTTTGTTTTGTTTTGTTTTTGTTTTTGTTTGTCTTTTTACTGACTCATTCTCCGATTGGCTATCTACTAAACATAAGTAGCAAATTTGCCGCCAAGAAATGTCAACTTGAGCATGTAACATTCTTTTCTTTTCTACCCCACCTCTCCAGCTGTGGAAGAAAAATGCTACTTGGCTGATAAGACCATTTTCACATAGACAGCTTAAATACACCTCCTGCTGCCCTTGGCTTCAAAGACAGCCCAGCTGTAGTAAACTTAGGCTCTTCCTGTCCTCCCCTGTATGTCTGCCAGTGACCTCATGGTGCTGATCAGAATGCAGATTTCTATTTTAAATATCTGCTAGCTTGCTATTCATCAAAGAAAGAGCTAGCACACGCCCTATAAATCTTCCTCCACTGCTTCTGTGGTTCTCTGAAAAGATGGCTGTGAGTGGAATTTCTCTGACTTACAGATAAAGGAAATATATCATGCACCGAATCCCAACAGATGCTCCATGATCATTCAAGTTGCTTAATTTATTTCTTCCAATGCACAAATAGGAGGGACTGGAGAGATGGCTGTGTTAGTAAAGTGCCAGCCACACAAACATGGGAGCTGAGTTCAGATCCCCAGCAGCCACATACAGTGGAATGTGTCTGTAATCCCACCACTGACCAGGCCAGATACCTGAAACTCTTAAGCCAGACAGCCAAGACAAGTTGATGAGCTCCAGGTTCAATTAGAAGCCTTGTCTTTATTTTTAGCCTATACAAACACACACACATACACACACACACACACACAAATGTGAAAGACCAATTTATCACATTGACCTTGATAGGGCTTCCCACTCTAAAATCAGTTGAGAAAGAAGTAAATGCCATGTTGGCTGTTGCATTTCTCCTGAAAAAGTAGAATCTTTATCCTGAAATTGTTAGAAAGAATCATTCCATCTAGTAATAGTCAAGGTACAAATAAAACCTCATAGTCTTGCCTAGGAGTTACCTACCCTTAAGTTTTATAGGTCCAGTGGCTCCTCCTACATGGTAACATGTACCTTTGAAAACACGAAGTTGTGTGAAGAAAAAAAATGTTTCCTCTGTGGTTTGACCAACTGTGAAATTGGTAACTCTGTGTCATGTTCCTTTAGTATTGACTATTATTTCATATGGCAAACCAATTAGTCTGAAGTCTGATCTCTGTCATGGTAGTCTAATATAATACAGAGTTGAAACAGAATTTGGAAGAATGGGAAAGCTTCTCCATAGGAAAAATACTACTATTGATTCCATGTAGAACTGTTTGAGTACAGTGATAATGAGAAGTTCTTGGCTGGGGTAGCAACTTGATGCTAAAGCCCCTGTCCAATGTACAGGGGCCGTGGATGCCAGTGCCCTCATCACCATACCACATGAAGAAAACAGCCCATTCCTGCCTATATTACATCTCTGTTCCATGGCGAAACTTAGCAAGCAAGCATGCTCCTCCTGTTGCTGTATACTCTGCTGCTGTGTTTCCCTTTCATAATTCCCACAGCTGTAGAGTTAGCCTCCAAAGGGAGTAAGAGGGAATGGCCATCTCTGTGCATTTTGAAAAGGTATACCAATTCTGATGATTAAATTTTGTCTATTTGTTCTATGAAGAGATCTGTCAACATCTCCTCACTTATTTGAAGGTTCAACTCCAATCGCTCTAAATTTCCCTCCGCATGTCATCCTGTGGGCTCCAGATTGTCCTTGACTGCAGGGCTGCCTCTGCCTGCTAAAGTTTGGCAGTTACTGGTACACATAAAATTCAAATCCAAATGGAAATATTTTAGAACAATTTTAAACCTTAGTGTTAAGATTAAAGCACACTAGAAGAACCTCTACATAAGAGAAGCTGACCTCTTTAACACAGGAACCCCATGTTGGCTTAAACCATTTCTTTAACAAACTCACATTTGCCTTCCATTGTAAAATTCCCTGGCCTCCAAATCATGGTGATTCTTTCATTGATTTTCTTTTGGCCACTGAAGGTACTTTTTGTTTTTATGAAACATGCATGATTTATTACACATAAAGTACTCATTAATAACACTTACTAAAAATGAATGTGGAGGACCCACATGTCCAGCTGATGACCTTACTTTCAGAGCTAGTTTACAAACTGCTTTAAAATTAGTCTTATTAGTTTTAGATCCAGTTTCATTCTTGTGTCAAATGTTTTTGCTAGTACACATCAGTTATATACATAGGAGTGGGAGAAGGATCCATCTTAGCTGAACTTGTCAACTTTCTCTGAAGATCTGGAGAGTCAAAAAGTCCTGTGTGAGGTTTCCTACCCCAGCACACAAGAGAAGCTTGGGAGATCTAGATCAAGTCCACAGCTCCCGATGCACCTATTCAATACAAAAGTCCTCTGACTTATGACTTTCCTCTTTCACCTGTTACAATTTTCTTGCTGACTGTTTCTGAGGTTTTGGTTGAGCTCAGTTACTAACCTTGTCTTATGAACACTACCTATGAATTTCTGAACATCTATTAGTATTCCTGAGCTACTATATTAAAGCACCAGAGCCTGAATGACCTATAAACAACAGAGTTTTGTTTATTCAGTCCTAGAAGATATAAATCCAAGATCACAGTGCTTACATAGTTGGGTTCTAGTGAAAACCCTCCACTAAATTCTTGAACTATCATACAGCAAAAGCTCCCTGGGACCCCTTTATTAGGTCACTAATTCCATCCCTGAGGGCTGCAGTTCATGGCCTACCTAGCTAGCAAAGACTCCACCTCTTGTCACCATCCATCTCAGCAGTTAGGCTCTCAGTGTATGAACTTACGAATGACCCCAACATCAGTCTATCCAACATCCTGTTGGAGATTGTCTTTATTCTTTCTTCTGTAAATATCTACACCGCAGAAAGTGACCTGGATCTAAAAATGGAGGAAGCTACAGGGGCATGAGTGAAGCAAAAGTACACAAAGGAGTGGACACAATGTTACCTCCAAGGTCTCCAGGACTAGAGGCTGAAGTCTGGATAGGTGGAATCCCTGCCCCACTCTGTCCTTGTCGATCTGAGTGTTAGAGACCTCTGTGGGAGTACAAGAAGAAAGGAGATGGATAGCATAGACATAGAAAGAGCCCCCAAATGTCCTTAAGGGAGACCTCAGCTCTGCACTTACACAAACTCCTCAAATTCCTGGATCTTTCATTCCAAGTAACTTGTTGGATGTTCAGGCCAGAAGTGGGTTTGATAGACAATCAATATAATGCTTGAAAATTGAAAAGCAAGTCCCAGAAAAGGGAAGAAAACTGGCTCATCCTCTCCTGGCCAAGAAGAAAGCGAAGAGATGAGACAGGCATGGGTAGATTGCACAGCAGATGAGCAGGCAGAGTGGGAAATGGGCTAGAAACATCCCTAAGCAGGCAGAGTCAGCCCTATGGTCAGAAAAGGTGACCTTTAGACCTCAGGAACCTCAGCCTGACATGCAGAGGGGAATTTAGAGCCACGGAATTGAACCTAAAACAGAAAACCTGATTCCAAAGTTGTGACCCCAGAACAGGCAACTGGAAACAGAGACAGACCAACTTTCTGGGGCCACTCCAAAGGCAGGAAACAGACAGTTGAGGGGTGCAGTTTGGTTTAGATGAACCAACTGAGCCCTCTCCTTCATAAAAGTGAGTATGGCTTGCTTATCAGAGCAGCTCTTAGCTTTCCATTGAAAGGACAAATCCATACCATTCCTTAAAAAAGAAGAACCCTTCTTTATCAGCATAAATTGATTTGGGTTTCTATATGGGGAATACACCATGACACAACAGCATAGTGGACAACTCATATTGAGTCTTACAAGAAATTCAAATGTTACTTACCAACAGCAGCTTCTCCTACCAACTAGCAGTGCAACCCAGGAGCACACCATGAAAGTTCCAAAGAGTGAGGCATTCGGGAAATAGGCTAGTACTTGGGATATAGGAGTGGGAGGATCAGGAGTTCGAGGCCATCCTTGGATATCTAGCAAGTGTGAGGGCCACCTCAAAACATACAAAAAGAAAAAGAGCCTCTTAGCATCACACTATTCAGGAATAAGCTAGGGGACCATTAGCAAGACATTTCCCCCCTGAACTATGACAAGGGAACGTTATTTGCCACCTCAGGAACAAAGGTTGAGCAGGAAGAGGGAATGGCATCTCTGCAGTAATTACAAAAATGATAGAGCATTGATTCAGTCTCATGCCTGTGAATTCACCAAACAGTGTCTCATCCTTCCCTGGGATAAGGAGAAGGGAACCGCACAGTCCTTTGGCACTGAGGATGGAGAGAAAGGAGTGAAAGAACAATTGGAATTGTAACTACACTGCTGGCTTCTATGAACACTGGGAAAGTGAGATGTTCCACCAGGAGCAGGAGTCTCCGACGGTTCTGCCCGAAGGCTCTCTCTAGGGACTGCAATTTCCATGAGGAGCTTTTACTGGCTTTGTGATATTACAACATACAACTAATTGCACAGCTGACTTGGAGGAAATGACATGCATAGTGTCTTATCCCTGTTGATGGACAGTTTTATTACTTTTCATCACTTTGGGGCTCATAATATTTTCTCTGTAGCCATGCTCTCTCTAAATGCAAGGTTGAGATAATTTTATGCAATTATATTTCTGACATGCTGTGTGATTGTTCGAGGTGATTGCTTGACACACGTAGGCAGTGTCAGCAAATGGCAGCATGTGAAAGGAGATGTTAGGAAAATGTCATCCTCGCTTCTGAAAAAGGCCTGTGCCACCAGATGAGGAAAAGATCAGATGGATCTAAATTGTTGCTGTTCATTTTAGCACTCACTTGCCTTCCCCTGCCCTCCCTGACACACAAGCCACATTCACCCAGCACGTTCACACAGGCCCTTTCTGACTTAGAAAAAAATCATGTAATGGGTAGATCATTACTGTTCTGAAAGCTCCCAGCTCAAGGCACAGCTCAGAGGATGCAGCGATGAGATAAAACAAGGCCTGGGGGTTCTAGAGAGATGGCTCAGTGGTTAAGAGCACTGGCTTCTCTTTCAGAAAGGTTCCCAGCACACACATGGTAGCTCACTACCATTTTTAACCCAAGGACCTTATGCCCTCTTCTAGTCTCCATTGTCACCAAGTACATAGACACACATGCAGGCAAAATACACATACATGAGAATTAAAGAAAAAAGCAGTGGACACTGACATCAAATGAGTTCCCTGTTCTTGACATACTGACCCTCACTAGTAATCCTCCAATTATGTGTCTTGCAGTAGTAGAAGTCTGGAAGAAAAGAGGTGGCCAGCCATGGCAGCTTATTGAACCTGTGGATGGATTCCACCCCAATGAGGTAAGTATTACCACATAGTGGTCACTAAGTCTATCTGCTTGGTTCTCTAAAATATATGTATGCATTCATATGATTTTTTTTTTTGGTCTTGTTTTGTTCCCAGAAGAATTTTTAGATAGGGGACACATGTAAATAACATAGAAATTCGATAAAATAACATGGAAAATTAGTGAGAAAGTAAAATAAGACAAAAGAAAATTTACCAGGATTCTTTGATGTGGTTTCTATAGTTGATAGAATATGTGCAGGGTTGTCCCAAGAAACTGTCCCAGGAGACCTACAAAACCTGCTCTGGGTTCTCTAGTGGCCAATTAGAAATGAACCATCACCCATGCCTTCCGTTAAAAAAGTCTATACCTAGAAAAAATTAATGATTGCAAGATATGATCAAAATACATCATATGTATGTATACATTTTTCAAAAAATGATAAAATATATTATATTTAAAATAGTAATAATTACAAGGATTCCTGAAAGTGAGATGTGTGGAAAATTGTATAGATGTCTTTAAAAATAACAGTGTGAGAGAACAGTGCCTTTAGCAAGGTCCTGCAGTGAGATCCTTTCCTCTTCTCAGATTCCAAGTAGGACATACGAAGTGGCTGTGCTCTGGCTTCTGTACAACACATGGGAGCTCAGGGCTGGGGCTCAATAATGCTTGTCCCACTCCCCTGCCATTATCCTGCCTTCAGCCATCAAAGCTCCACTTTTATCTGTCCCATATTCTTAACTCGATTGTGACATTTCTATTTTAAAAAGAGAAGCATGGGGGAGTTCTTGTGCCATTTGAAAATCCTGAAAGCTGGTTCTCCGCAGGGAGGGATGACCATTTGCCTCAGGGAGTCCTCTATCACCGTAGGCATTCTGACCCAGCTCTGCCCAGTGTGCTATGGCTATGAGAAGGCCCCCACCCCTGGCTGAGTATAGGAAGAGTCCAACATGCCCTTAAGAACCTGACTCAGCCTTGGACTCAGCAACTGTTCATGGGCATGGTGAAGAATTACCTCAAAAGGAAAGAAAAAGGAGGGCAGTGCTGCCTAATGGATGAACAGCAGCAAAGACCTCAACTCATTGTAAACTTGAAAGAGAAGACTAAATACCCACCTCACTGTTTAAGCCAATTTTTAAAAAGATCTTATTAATGCACTCAGAATATTTTAGTTCTGTGGATCAAATGGATGAATAGCTCAGAGACTAGAGACTAGCGGTTAGGATCTGGCTCCACAAAATGGTGTTTTTTCTTCTTCTTCTTCTTCTTCTTCTTCTTCTTCTTCTTTTCTTTTCTTTTCTTTTCTTTCTTTCTTTCTTTCTTTTTTTTAATAATGTAAGGCTCTACCACCCTTTTTTAGAGGCAAGAACTCACTGTATCCTCAGGCTTCTGGGATCAAAAGATCCTTCCTGCCTCAATCCCCACCTAGTTAGAACTAAAGTCATGTAAGATACTTGCTCTCACTGAGGTAGGACTTCTTTGGCTCCTCTTGGCACAACAGAGTTCTGAGTCCACCAAGGGTAGAGATATGAAAAGGGGGTCAGCTATGACATCACCTAAAACCAAACAAAAAGAAGATGCTCAAAGACAGTTTTCCTTCGTCCTTTGGGACATACTTGTTTGCTATATCAAATATCAACCTGTCCCTGCTTGACTCTTAAAATAACTTTAGGGTTCAATATCTATTGAATTGGAAGCCTCCCCAGAAGCCTATCTTGTACTATACATCTGCTTTATATAAAATTAGTTATTAAAAACAGAGTCCTTCAGCACAGTATTCCCCATAGTCTCAACATAGGATCCTGTTGGGTTTGTTGCAGTGTGTGAGTGAGTGATGAGTGAGTGAAAAATGACTTAGCCATGTCTAAAGTGAGCCTCACTGGGACACCATGCTCAAGCCCTTCTACCAATCACACATGTTGAACTGAAAAGTGCAGACTGGCAACTTGCCATCCAATAGTATGTGTTGAGTACCTATCCAACTGTCAAGCACTGTAAGACCTCCAAAATGAGTAAAAAGCCACTTTTGTTGTTTAAAATCATAGCATACATCAGGAGAGAGATGAAGAAATGGATAACTAAATATAATGTGGTACACATTATACACTTGTCTCCAAGTGTGTAAACAAGAATGCTTTCAAGGAGGATAAGACGGGAAAATGACAAAAAAATGGTCTTAGGAAGGGATTTCCGGAGGATGAGATAACAGAACTGAGACACTGAATAGCAAAGAAAGTGGAAAAAGCAGAGAAGAGCCGTAGGAAGTGTTTTGAGCGTAGGAAACAGGACAGCCAACAATCTGAGGATGAGGGAAGGCTGAGAACACTGGAGAGGTCAAATGCTTCAGTGCAGCTTGACAGAGAGAATGGAAGCAAGATAGAGGGGAAAGAAGAAGACATTCAAAGCAGCTGCTAAGAAGCCTGTATGGGTTTCATTTTTTTACTGTGAGGAATGAGTGGGAGTTTAAAAGTCAGAAATCAGACTTATATTCCTAGAAGTTTATCATAGTAGGATTTAGCTGTAGCTCAGTGACACAGAGCCTGCCCAGAGCAGATGAAATCTTGGATTTGATGCCCTCACCATATCTACATCTATATCTACAACTATATCTGCAGTGGCAATTTGGGCAATGCTTTAATGGAGGGAACTGGAAAAATAAAAAGGAAAGAATCAGAGAAAATGTTACAAGGACCCAAGACCTAGATTCATGATCTGTGGACCCCACATAGCTCAGCCTTGTAAGGCATCTGCTTGAGAGTTTCTGAGGTTACAGCATCTGAAGAGTCACTTAAAACGTGGCTGGGCCCAAATTCAGATGACAGGAATCAGAAGGCATTGAGAGAGCCATAAGCATTCTCCAGACCTAGTTCCTCCCAGTCCTTCTCAGCCACATGTCTGCACTTTTCGTGCCTCCTGCCTTGGAAGCCTTACCCACACTAGGCTGGAAGCCTCACCCATGGCACCCTGCAAAACAACCTCCCCTGCCTGGCAATTACTCAGAGTCTCCTTTATTAAATCACAGGCAGCATCTGACCGTCTGCAGAGTGACTGCGTTAAAGTACAGGCCCATGAACACCTGAGCAGGACACACAAACACTGTTGTATATGTCTGAAGAAAAGTTGTTTCTACCCAACTGAGAAAAATAGAAAATGTTTTAGTACAAGCAAGGCAGTTTCTGTAAATCAAGCCCTTCGTTTCTCCTCAACCCTGAATGTGCCCACTGCTGAGACACACAACACAGATCCAATGGGTGTTTTAAAGAGCCTTCAGGTCTCCATTTGCAGCAACTTTGTAAGCTCATGAGACAAAATCCCTGGGAAGGCTTAAGGAGGCCTCACATGGCAATTGTGCAGAGACTGGGGGGGGGGGGGGGGGGGGGGG
>JADRCH010000130.1:178303-194637 GCA_019843965.1 Rhynchomys soricoides | reverse complement strand
GGGGGGGGGGAGGGTAGGAAGGAGAATAGCCTGGGCCTACTTCCCAAGCAGTCACCACCTCAGGCTGGTCCTGTTGGCAAACCAGCAAGCACCATGTATCTAATTCACTGTTTTGCACCAACAACCATCATCCATTCACCACAGAGAGCCTGGAGCTGTGAATTTAAGTTCCTTCTTAAATGGAGGTGTTTAAGTTTTCAGTTTGCAGATTTTAAATCAGTTGTGTCCACACATGGCCAGGTCCAAGAGATTGGGAGCAGGTGAGGCGGTTGAGGAAGAGAACAATGGCCTCCTCCAGCAGAGGGCGCTTGGCCGCTGGCTTCTCTACAGAGCTCTGAGCACTGTCATTTCAGAGAAAATACAACCAGGACAGATTTTCAGCTTTGGTCTGGTAAACCCTGAGTTAAATTTAGCAGCGGATCAACTTCAAAGGCATCAAGCCATCTTAAGTTTTCAGTGAACTCTATATAGTCCTACTCTGAACTGTATTTGCTCTTTTTAAAGTATTACAGAAAGGTATTTTTTTTGCTTAGTATTTACCTCTATGGTTATTTCACTAAAATAAATAAATAGATAAAAATTTAAAAACACACACAACAACAACAACAAAAGCAGGTTATAGAGAGGAAGGGTGGAGGCTTCCAAATATCTCCAGCCAAGGTCGCTGCTGGTGTTCTGTTCTCCTGGTGTTTCTTACTCAACTTTGGGGGGTAAGCAGATGCATTTGCTGGGGGAAGGGGGGGGGAGTGTAGAGCACCTCCTGAGGAAGTGCTCCTGTCAACAGCAATTCAGTTGGCCGAGTAAAGCATGGCTTTGTCTGTGGCTTGTCATCTGAAGGATGAGGAATTCACAAGCTCTAGGTTGGCTAGCCTTCACCTCTTTCCAACCACTGCCCTCCTTCACCCCATGGGATCAGGGCTTGTGAGCAAAAACTAAAAGAGACATTCCACTGAAAACTCACCCAAGACCATAGAGGATTAAGTCCTCTTGCTTTGTAGATTCTAAGAAAATTTTAAGGAAGAACAAAGAATTTTTAGTGGATCTGGGAATATTAGGCTTATCCAACATTCGGGTCTCTGAATGACAGTAGACAGGAGCCTAGATACACAAACAGCCATACACATGCAGTAGTGTCCATGAGGCAGATGACTGATCTCTGTATGTACAGCCAAGGCCTTGCAATAGCATAGAGGCGAAGAGTCAGTGAAGTCTTTACTGCTCATGACTTGAGTTTAACGCCATCATTGCCAAGATAGCATAAGGTTTTTTGTGAAGTCTTCCATTCTTCCTACTTTATTCAAAATTTCATGGCTGAAGTGGGCTCGTTTGCTGGGCTGATAATGAAATCCGACCAAAGCCACCACTACTGGTCTCCTAAAACTACACATTCAGTGTGTATGCGCAATAAGCCTTAGAAACAGTGGTTCTAGGGTATAGCACGAATCAGGATTTCCTGGGGCAAAATGGGAAGATGTGACACTGTGTGCCTTCTGTTCTCTCCATAGTTCATCCTGTGGGTTGTTCGTGTAAGCTCAGAGAATGTGTTCTTTCAGAAAGCATACTGGGTGATAAAGACTTACAGTGAAAGACATACTTTTAAAGCTCCTGTCCTAAAGCCTTGTCCTTCCTAACAAATGTATAAGGTGTTCCTATTATTTTTTTTTTTTAAAAAAATGGCACCCTTATATGCATGTTGCTCTGTGAAATCTAATGCTCACTGTCTAAATAGTGTTTCTCATCCAGTCCTCTCAAATTCCCAGCAGTGACCACTGACCAATAGGACCCTTGGTAGAATTCCAGATCATCAAATAATTAAATCAAACATCCTGTTCTACTACAAGAAGCTGACTTGAATTCAGAAACCACTTCTGGCTTCACTGTGCTCTAAAATGCAGATGTTTATGTGTATTGTTACAACCTGAAAATGAAGTGCCTCCCACAGGCTCATGTGTGGGAAAGGTTTGTCCTTGGGTGGCACTGCTGTTTAGGAAAGCTATGAAACCTTTTAGACTGTCCCTAGCTGCCAGAAGTAAGTCACTTAGGAATAGGTCACTTTGAAGGCTACATCTGTCTCTGGTTCTCTGGGCTTGGAGTGCTCTGTGTCCTGGATTGACCAGGGATTTGACCCACCATGATGGGAACAGGTTGGGTCACAAGCCCCCACTGACAGATGGAATGGCCCCAGCAGTTACCATCTGTCTTTGCTATGATGGACTGGAATCCTCTGAAACATGGGTCAGGTGGAAGCCTAGCAGCCCAAATTTGTTACCAGTTACTTTGTCACAAAAGCAAGAAAGGTAACTGCAACATCTGAGCAAGGAATTAGACTCTAAAAAGTTTATCAAAGAAAAAACATGGACTTAATCTAGAGATCCCAGGTTATCTCCCCACTCCCTAGCCTTCTAGTGGGGAGGATTTAGTTCTATGCATGTGTCCAATGTATCAGTGAGTGAGCAAATAGTCTATGTTCCCTCCTGTGCTGGGATGTGGGTATTGTCAGGAAGGGTATCTGTCAAATACTAGGAAAATTTGTAATAAAGTTTGGTCTGTAATATAAATGCAGCCTGGTGGAGTACAGTGTATAGATTAGGTAAAGACAGTGACATAAATCTACATTTACAATAACACAGCCTAACATGGAAATGTGACGATAATGAAAGACAAGTAAGAATATGAACAAAATCACAACTCTCTGCCTCTGTCACATTCTTGGAACTGTTCTCCAAAATGAATTAACATTGTAGCTTGTGCATTACACTTTAGAAAAAAACATATTTTAAAATATTATATAGATGAACATACCTTTGTGTGCATGTGGTGTGTGCATGTGTGTGTGTGTGTGTGTGTGTGTGTGTGTGTGTGTGGTCTAAAAAGACCTATACCCAATGTTAGGAAAGGATTCCTCCATTCAAATTACAAATATTTTTTATTCTGTTTTTCTGTTTGTTAATATTTTTGTCCCGGAATGACAAGATATTGGCTTAGTTTTTTAAACTATGAATAAAACAAAAGACTCACACTATAACTATGAATAAACAAAAGACTCACACTATGCTTAAGAAACAACTGGCTTGGAATAAAGGAAGTGAAAGATACCTGTGTAGTTCCCTGTGTGGTGGTGCATCATGGGAGTGGTAACAGACAACAGATAGAGGAGAAGCATGCAGAGGGTATTCAGCAAAGAGAATTGAATGAATGAATGAATGAATGAATGAATGAATGAAGTAGATCATTTCCTCACAATTCTTTAGCATACTGACATGCCAGTCTCATTGTAGACAGTATTTCAGCAGTGCATACTCATAAATACATTAATCTCTGTTAGAGTGACAGCCAATTAGTTGCTTTCAAACCAGTCACCACAAGTCAAAAAGCTGAGCTCATTCCTTTTCACTTTCCTCTTCCTTCCTTCACCTCTATCTCTTCTCTTATTAATGTCTGGGAAATAAATGCCCACAAAGGCCTTGTTTCTACATAATCATTAAAAAGATAATTTAAATGTGTCAGGTTGAAAGTTTAAAAAGAAAAAAGCACACCAGTAGCTTTCCACAGACCTGGAAGCAGCATCTTTTATTGAGGAGTGTCTGGAAGAGAAGCCAGAGCAGGCCCCGGTCCTCAAAGACAGTCTGCATCTTGCATGAGAGAGCCTCGCAGCCAGCCTGGTGGTCATCCTAAGTCTTGTTCCTGCTTTTAAGTACAAAGAAGAAAGTGTGTGGTATGTCAGTAGATGTGAGATGTATGGGCAGGTGATGTGTGTGCTGTGTGCATATGGTTCATGTATATGTTTTATGTCATGTGTTGTATGGATATTATCAAGATTGCGTACTATGGGAACATAAACTAGTATAGCCAGTGAGGAAATCAATATGGAGGCTCCACACGGAACTAAAGTTACCTTGTGATCCAGCTGTACAATTCTTGGAGTACACCTGAAGGTTCTGAGTCAGCACACCACAGAGACTTGTACACTCATGTTTACTGTAGCCTTGTTCACAATGACCAATATATGGAGGTGACCTAGATGCCACAAAAGAACAGATGAAGAAACGTGTCGTTGTCCTCAATGGGGTTTTGTTCAACCATAAGAAAGAACGAAATCACATCATCCATAGAAAAGTGGTTTTGACTATAGACCCAAGGGAAATATATATGATACACATGAGGAGAAATATCCCATTTCCTTCCATTTGCATAATTTAGATTTAAATATATATGTCCATGATGCAAATAGAAAGGGGGCTCTGTGGAAAGGGATAGAGCCTAACTGAGGGGACAAGGAAGGGCATGGAAAGGAGAACAGGACGCAGACCTCGTATGTTCTTATTCACGTGCAGAAGGGCATCTTTTCAGGGAGAAAGGACCAGGAGGAGGGAAGCAAGAGGGATGGAACTGACATGTGAGATGTAATGAAATGTGTGTATAAGAATTTCATGAGGAACCCGAGTATGTATGCTTACTAAAATGTCGATAAGAAACAAAGTGGTCACGTGCTTGATTGGATGTATGGATGGGGTGGGTACATGATGTAGTGTTTGTTTGGCATGCACAAGGTGCTACTGAGTTTGAGCCTCAATACCTGAAAGTCAAAGTCTGATTGGATGGAAACATTTCAGGTCCACTTCAGAAGGCTCTGGCACGTCACAAAACCACTAGGGCTGATTAATGCAATGACTGGGTTTGTTTCTAAGAATTACTAAAATATTACACACAGTTTAGACCTGGGAAGAGCATTTGATCATTGACCCTGTCCTACTTACAGTGTAATTTGGCCCCAGAGTGCCAAAAATCTACCCAATGTCACACAGCACTGTCAAGTGGCATGGTGAACTGCCTTAAGGGCAGTGTCACTCCCATCCCACAGTGTGCTCCCCTCTCAGGCCTCAGCAATCACTTCTCTTATTTGCAGCACTGCTATTGCGATATAGCCATTTAGCCCAAGGACCAGCCAGGCCCATTTGCTAACTACATCATCTGCAGAGAAAAAGCCTCCTCATTCAGTGCACAGAGGATGGCAGAGGACTGGACAACCAAGACTAGATACTGCTACCACTGGAGACAAAGCAAATCTAGCATAAAGCTGCAAAAGCCAAGAGAGTGACATTTGACAGGAGAGACCATGCTCATCCTGCTGGGATTCCAGCCAAGCGATGCACAGCTGGTGTCTTTTTTTCAGTATCTAAGCCCTAGCAGTCTCCCTGTCCACCCTCATCTTCTGGGTCCTTTCAGCTCCCAGACCACATCATTTTTCTTTCCATGTGCTATGGGTCATTTGTATACACTTTAGCCAGGTGCACAGCTTCCCCAAGAAACATCCAGAACCTACCCTTAAAAGTTCAGCTTCTCCCAAAAGGGCCCGTCCTTTCCCTTCCACGAAAAGTTGGTATTTCCTCCCTTGTGGTTTGTGTTTCTCCCTCACAGCTCTCCAGGTGTGGGGTCACTCCACTTGTCGGGCTCCTGGTCTATCCAGGAGCTCCTCCAGTGAAGGCTTCCTCTACTCATTAGTACCCAGGCCTTAGGCCACCAGAAGGAATTGTTAGCTGTCTCCTGGAATACAGGAGTGTGTTTCTGAAAACATGTGCTTATTCTGTTTCTAAGTCACAAATCTAGGAACTTAAAATGATATAGATGTTACTTTGAAGTTTTTGATAGTCATAGCCTGACTTGGTCTTGGATGTCACAAACATTACAATCAAGGTGTGTTACCCAGCCTCTGAGATGATCTAGAGACAAACCCGGAGGAAATAGCATCACACACACACCTGAGTTGACAAATTTAGAGTTGGACTGAGCACTCAGCATCTTGCTGGACTTTAGCTGGGGGCTAGCATTAGCTCACTGCTTATAGCATCAGTACAGAAAGACCAAGTTCTATTTTAGAAGACACAATCACTGAAGTGACATCTGTTCATCACCACTATAATGATTAGGACAAGGTGATAGGCCCCACCCACCTCAGGGGAAGGGATTGGATACACAGAGATGAAAGCAGGGATCTCAGGAATGGTCCTCAGGTCTCCCACAATGGAAACTTCTGAGCTTTGAACATGAAATGTCCCCCAGACTCTAGTGTTAAATTCTAGACTCCCCAGTTGATGGCACTATTGTGAGAGAAGTAACCTTGGAAGATGGAACCTGGCTGAAGCAATGGATTCCCCAAGAGCAGATCTTTAAAAAACATCCTATCACTGACCTCAGTCGATTTCCTTTGTTTCCTGTTTGCCATGGAGGTGAACAGCTTCCCTCTACCATATTCTTGCTCCATGATGTATCTGCAGCCCATGAGCAAAAGAAATTCTTCCTCTTTTAAATTGTTTTTCCCAGATAATATTAGCATCAATATGACAAAAAGTTTAAGAAATAAAGAATTACTGAATTGTGGTGGTCAGTTTCGTTGTGTTGTTGTTTGACAAGGTCTTATGTATACAAGGCTGGCTTCAAACATATCATGTAGCCCAAGGATGAACGTGAGCTGCTGATCCTCCTGCTTCTACGCCTTGAATGGCCGAATTAGGCATGCACCTCAATGATCTGTCATGTGGCGCTTGGAGTAAAGCTTGGGCTTCTCTGTGCTAGGCAAGCCCTCTACCAACTGAGCAGCATCCCATGCCTACTGGTCCGTCTATTACCATTAAGTCTCTCCTCCCTCTGGCTCTCTTGCAGGTGGCTTCACTTCTGCTAGCAAATCGTATCTGGAAAAAGATACAGCTCCAATGGCCTTATATCCTGGGAAAGGAGAATCCATTCAACTCTCAGATTGAAGAGGTGTTTGGAGACCAAGGAGGACACTGAGTGTCCCCAAAAGGAGCATCACTGGGGGAGAGAAAGGTGGATAAACCCTGCCATCTGCCAATTCTAAGGGTGGCTGTGTCACAGGCCCAGAAGACTTTCTTCAGTGCCCTCTCTGCAGATCACTTTCCTCTCAGTTGGGGACAGACCTTAATGGCAATGTGATGCCCATGCTTCCCACAGCAAGTCTCCTCTGCTCAACTCTGAAACACCCTTTAAGAAAGTGCTTTGGGGATCTTCCCACATATGGCAATATCTGTGCCCTTCAGCAGTCTATTGTTCCAGAAGAGGCTTTGAAAATAATAAAGCACTCCAGGATGCTTAGTGGCTTACCAGGGTCTGCACTACAGATTGAGGCTCTCTCTCTGTTGTTTACTTGAAGGTGGCCCAGGAAGCTGAGACTTCTAGTACAGCTGCAGGCTGGCTGTAGGTAGGAACAATCCAGATTTCATCCCCTCGCCCCTTGAAAGTAGAACACTTTCCAGTAATCCCAGCAATCAATATACTAAGGGCTTTATCAAGTGTGTGTGTGTGTGTGTGTGTGTGTGTGTGTGTGTGTGTGTGTGTGTACATACACCTATACATAAACACACCCAGGAACTCCATCAAAATTAAGATGCTTTTCTTTACAAGCTTTTCTTGCATTCTATTCTTCAGCTGCATAATCTGTCTTTCTTATAGTAATGACTTTGTGTCATTTTCTACAGAAAGTAAAATATCTTCCGTATTATTGATATTGTTGACAGTTTCTTATTATTTATTCTCCGATGGGTTTGTGAGTATTGCATCTGGTCGCTTGCGTCCCCCACCCTCTCCTACCTTCCTTATACCCATTTAACCATCTAACTCCCCTCCTCCCTACACATTCTCCTGTATTCAAGTCTCTTAGATTTCTTTTGAGACCCACTGAGCTTAACCAGGGCTCACAACCATGAATTTGGAACTATCCACTGGAGTCCAGTGGACTGACCACTGGGAATACAACTGGAGACAGTGTCTCCGATCCCCCCAGCGTCCATCAATGGCCAATAGTTTCCCAGAGATGGGTTAGTCTACTGATAGTTTTAGGGAAACTTTTCAGCTACATAAATCGGTATGGGTGAAGTTATGTAAATGCTCAAGATTGCTATCACAGTAGCATACCTGTACCTAGTTTCCTTAAGAAGTAAGCTACTAAAGGCTCACTGTCTCTTTGTAGTAGTCAGCTCACAATGTTTATAGTTTCAACAACTTTGGACTCATTCAACCACAGATCAAAGTTATTTAAAAACAAAACAAAAACAAAAACAAAAAACAAACAAACTTATTCCCTGACAATGCAATCTAAGAGCTCTTTGCACAGCGCTCACATTAGCTTAGGTATTCCAAGTGCTGTGGCTTTGATCTTGAAAGCCTCACAAAGGCCATGCATTATAGGCATGGTTTGCAGCTTAGTGCTCCTGGGAGGCACAGAAACAGTTAAGAGGGTAGGGCTAGCACTTCTTGGCATCCACAATAGTGTCTGGGTTTGGTGTGTGTGTGTATGGGATGGATCCCCAGGTGGGGCAGTCTTTGGATGGCCCTTACTTAGGTCTCTCCTCCACACTTTGTCCCCATATTTCCTTTAGACAGGAGCGATTCTGGTTTAAAAATTTGGAGATGAGTGGGAAGCCCCATCCTCCAACAGGGGACCTTGCCTAACCTCTGGACATGGTCTCTACAGGTTCTCTCTCCCCTTTGTTGGGCATTGCAGCTAATCTCATTCCAGTTAGGTCCTGGGAGCCTCTTGCCTTCCTGGCATCTCGAACTTGCTGGTGGCTACCCCCAGTTCCCCATCCCCCATTGCTACACACCTCTGTTCAATTTCCTGACCCTCTGTACATCGTTTCCATCTCTTCCCATACCTGATCCTGCCCTCCCTTCCCCGTCCCCCTCCTTTCTTCCTCCCAATTCCTTCTCTCCCTCTACCTCCTGTGAGTATTTTGTTCCCCCTTCTAAGAAAGATTGAAGCATCCACACTTTGGTCTTCCTTCTTCTTGAGCATCATATGATCTGTGAGTTGTATCATGGGTATTCCTAGCTTTTTGCCTAATATCCACTTATCAATGAGTATGTACCGGGAGCCTGATATAGCTTTCTCCTGAGAGGATCTGCCAGAACCTGACCAATACAGATGTGGATGCTAGCAGCCAATCATTGGACTGAGCACAGGGACCCCAATGGAGGAGTTAGGGAAAGAACTGAAGGAGCTAAAGGGGTTTGCATGGCTCCAGCTGTATATGTAGCAGAGGATGGCCTTATCTGGCATCAATGGGAGGAGAGACCCTTGATCCTGTGAAGCCTTTATGCCCTAGTATAGGGGAATACCAGGGCAGTGAGGTGGGAGTGGTGGGTGGGTGGGAGAGCACCCTCATAGAAGCAGGGGGAGGGTGGATGAGATAGAGGGCTTGCAGAGAGAAAACTGGGAAAGGGGACAACATTTGAAATGTAAATAAATAAAATATCCAATAAAAATAAATAAATACATAAATAAATAAATAAATAAATAAATAAATACATAAATAAATAAATACATAAATAAATAATAAAACAGGGAAGGGCTAGTGAAAAGTATGAGGTCATTAGGGGCATGCCCTCAAAAGTGCTTGTCAGACTCAGCTCCTTCTCCGTCCTCTCGTTTGTACCCAGCCATGAGATGAATACTCCCTACATGCTTTCACTAGGATGTACTACCATAGGTCCAAAGCAAGAGAGTCAGTCATGAGCTAAATCAGTGAGCTATAGCAAACCTTTCTTTTTTAAGCTGATTATCTTGGGTTATTTGTTATAGTATTGAAAAACTTACTTCACAATAAATAATCTAGAGATGGTTTAAAGTACATAAGATGATTATGTAGGCTATACACAAATACTATATACCATTTTCTACAAAGAATTTGAATATCCTCAGAACCTGGTATTCTTGGAAGCTCTGGAATCAATTGTCTACAAAGATGGAGAGAAGACTCTAGTACAGGTTGAGATCCACATATGGACAAGGAATTCTGATCAAGTTTAGCAAGCACCTTCTTACCTGTGTCTCACTTTCTTCAGCCATTTTTGAACATGCCACAGGTTTAGGTTTCAGTCAGTTTTTGTATGTCCAAGAACCCCTGTGCTCAGTGTAGCCCAGTGGTATGAGACAGATGGCCCCACAGTGGAAAATGGGGACTAGTGAAATCATACACAAGTTTCCTCTGTTAGTGGCATTCTGTGGACTTCCCTGCATCAGCCCCCTTTACTCACAGCAATGACCTCAACACATTCTTGTAGCAATGCTATCCCACCCCCACTCGTTACAGCCCTGATTCTCTTGTCCTGCTTCCAAAATAAACCATCTGCTCCCCAATATTTGTCTCAATAAAGACAAAGTTCTAAGGTTGTTGTGAGCATAATCGTGTCATTATCAAGAGTTCATTATGAATCAAGAGTAATTATGAATCAAAAGTTCATGATTCATGCTTGATCATTGAAAGTATTTCTGGCAATGAAATACTGGGTACCATTAGAAACCAAATCTACTCACCAGGCACACCTGAGGGCTGGAAGCCAACATCACCAACTAGCTTCCACTTCCGTACATCTCATATCTTATCCTCATCCATGGCCCATGTGCTGGTTAATTTTCGTCAATTTGACACTGACTGGAGTTATCTGGGAAGAGAGAACCTCAGCTGAGGAATTGTCTCCATGAGATTCACCTGTGGGCATTTTTATAGGATATTTCTTGATTAGTGATTGATATGGTTGATTACTGATTGTAAGTGGGCAAGCCTAGCCCAGTGTTGGTGTTGCTACCTCTGGACAGGTGGTCCTATGTTGTATAAAAAAGTAAACTAAGCAAGCCAAGAAAAGCAAGCCTATAAGTACTGTTCCTATATGTCTTTGTCTTGGCTTCCCAAGACAATGGACTGTAACTCATAATCTGAAAATATTATGTTGGAAACACCTTGCCTTCACAAGCTTTGCAATGCATGTGGACACATTTTGAAGGTCTCTTCTGGGGCCTTGGAAGGGACACTGAGAATTTTCAGTCATCCTAGCAGCTCCATTCCTGGGTTATTTGCTAAGTTTTATGTAAGCTTTGATGGGAGGAGGGAGCAATAGGAAACTTTAAAATTGTTACATCATTCATTTCTCGCTCGGCAGCATTCTTCTTGGTTGAGCATAACCTGAGCATGTGCCCTGGAGTCAGATCCACCAGGACACTGACGTACTGCCAGGGACTACTCTCTAAAGATGATAAAAACATGACAAATGAGTTTGAGAGTGAGAGGCTTAGATGTGAGTCTGGAAGCCTAATGTGTTCACTTTCCAATGTGTCCTCTTACAAAATCTTGCCAATCTCATAACTCATTTCAGTGTTTTGGCATCTCATATTACTTTTAAGCATCAGTACTTGTTATGATGTAATTTTGTTACTGGTTTTATTTGAAATCTTAATCATTCCATCTCAGTAAAACTCAGAGAGTCCTGCACTAAAACTGCTTATTGCTTAAACAAGAAGTCTATCCACTTCTTATTCCAAAGCTTGTACAGTTGAGGAAAGAGAGGGGGCTTAGTGGCTAAGAGCACTGGCTCCTCTTACTGAGAAGCCACAGTCAATTCCCAGTATCTGCATCAAGACTCACAACTATCTGTAAATTTGGTTCCAGTGGATCTGACACCCTGCTCTGGGCTCCCACAGGCACTAGCATACATGTAGTACATAGTCATACATATATGTGAAACACCTACAAATAAAATAATTTTTTAAAAAATTCTAAAATTTCCACTGCATCTTATTGCTGTTCTAACTTCAGTTTCCCAAAATACACTCAACGTTGGTTATCTTGTATTGCTTTGCTGCTGGGTGAGGGGAAGCAAAAGCTAGCACAGAATTTATTTTAAGGTCTTATCTTCCAGATGGCCAAAGGGACTAGGCTTATGTTAAAAGTTGTAAGCATCAGTCTAGAGAGAAGGCTCAGTGGTTAGTGGTTAAGAGCACCTGCTGTTCATGACCACCCATAACTCCAGTTCTAGGAAATCCAACTTCCTCTTCTGACCTCTCATGTGGTACATATAAATACATACAAGCAAAATACTCCTCATAAGTTGAGTTCATCTTTATTAAAGAAAAAAATCTTCATTTTAGGAAAAAATTTGTGAGGAATTCAGTGGAACTGAATAGGAAGACTGTCAGAGTGAAAGGAGGAGCTTAAGGGCCCTTCTTCCTGCCATTACCAAGAAAACCTGCCTAAAGTCTCTTCCAGCATTACCTTGCTGTGTAATTGAACCATGTAATCCTCTGTTCTCTGTCGCTCTCACAAAATAGCTGTAATAATTAATCTATATAAAGTAAAGGTTTAGTTTGGCTCCTAGTTGTGTAGTTCTTCACATGATTAACTGGACTCATTGTTTAGATCCCAAAACAGGGCCATGCATCTGGTCAAAAGACTGTGGTGGAGCATAACCTCTCACCTCAGAACTGGGAAGCAAGAGCACAAGAAGAAGCCAGACTGTTAGAATGTTCTACAGCAGCAGGCACCCAGCCACCTAACATCTTCTCATCATGCTTCACCTCATTAAAGCTGAACCCCCCTCCCCAAAACTGCGCCAGGCATGGAGCCTTTAAGATCTAAGCCATTGAGGAATGTTTAGAATCCTAAGAACAGCACGGCCACTCCAACTACAGACTGGCTCAGCCTAGGAGAGCACTAGTGGCTGAGACCTGAGCCCTGACCAGATTCCTGGGGCATAGCACTGAAGAATCAAGGGGCACAGAGAATCGTTGACCCTGTGTCTTAGGGTTTTACTGCTGTGACAAGACACCATGACAAAGACAACTCTTATAAAGACAAACATTTAACTGGGGATTGCTTAAAGTTTCAGAGGTTTAGTCCATTATCATAACAGAAAACATGGCAGGGTGCAGGTAGACATGGTGCTGGAGGAGTTCTACATCTCCTAAGGCAGCCAAGAGGGGACTGTGATGTGCTGATTTTCTAGAATCTGTCTTATGAGAAGATGTTTTACTGAAGCAGACAACATGAAAGGATGTTTTGCTGGGGCAGACACTTGAGGGATACTTGTTGTTTGGAAAGAATATAAGTAGAACCCAACAGACAGTGACAATGCTCTTGCATTGGTTCACCTTGCAATGCTTTGCTGGTCTTTGCTTGCTGTGACTTCATAGAGAGAAATGCACCAAAGAACTTCTGGCTGCATCTTGTCACCTCCAGAGACTGATGCCAATTTGGCAAAGCCTCTCAGTTTCTTTTGGATTGAGCCACTGCTGCTGATTAGTGTACCCCAGAGAACTACTTCTAAACAGGTCCACACCCCCCTTTTACCATTAACAATCTTTCTTCCCTACTTTTGATCAGTGGGCTAGAATGGAAGTTGAAGTGTTTAAAAATCCTTATTAAAGTAGGCTTTGAAAAATCTAAACCTACAGGAGTGTCTTCACCAGGCAGCCAAGTGTCTCTTCCACACAGGGAGAGCTTGAGCACTAGGAGACCTCAAAGCTCACCTACAAAGTGACACACTTCCTCCAACAAAGCCACACCTATTCCAACAAGGCCATGCCTCCTACTAGTGCCACTTCGCTTGGCCCAAGCATATTCAAACCACTACATCCTATCCGTTTTTGAGAAAAATATCAATGCTGTATAAAACAAGTACAAAGTGAAAGTAAGTAATGAATCTCAATACTGTCACACAACAACTGGTGTGTGGGGCTAGGTTATTATTTCCTTGTTAGTATGCCAAAATACTTGACAAAAGCAATTTAAGGAAGGTTTATCTGGGATACAGTTTGAGGGCACAGTCCAACATGTCACAGGAGCTTGAAGCTGCTGGTCGCACCAATCCACAGTAAATGTTCTAGTTTGGTTTCCTGTAGGTGCGATAAAACACTGATAAAAAGCAGCTTAAGAAGGAAAGGATTTAACTTGGTTTACATTTCAATGTCATTGTCCATCACTGAGGAAAGTCAGGACAGGAACTCAAGACAGAAACTGAAGCATAGACCATGGAGGAACACTGCTTATGTGCTATACTATGGAGGAGCACTAATCATGGGCCTAGACCATGGAGGAGCACTGCTCACAGGCATAGACCATGGAGGAGCACTGCTCACAGGCTCTACTGTGGAGGAGCACTGCTCATAGGCTATACTGTGGAGGAGCACTGCTCACGGGCTTTGTAAAAGATGCTGGAAGTTGACTAATGGATTAACGAAGTTCAAGAATTAGACAGAAGACCACAGCTCAGAGAAAGGAAAAGTAACAACTTTATACATCCAGCATAGGAAAAGCCCACAATGAAAGTCTGTTAAACAGACACTGGCTTGAGCATTTTATAGGGCTCCAGAGTCCTCGCTGTTTCTCTATTGGTCCTGTCTAGATACCCATGCTCATGCCTTCCTGTTAGCTCTCTTCTCCATGTTTGCTGGGCACACGTAGCAGCCATTTCATGGAGCCTGACATCCATTAGCTTCCCCTACGATACTATGTTCCTCTCAACAGCTCACTCATATAACCCAGGACCACCTACCCTCTTACCCAGAAGCAGTACCATCAATATCGAGATGGGCCCTCCCACATCAGTCATTAATTAAGAAAATACCCCATGGACTTGTCTACATGTCAGTTGATGGAGGCATTTTCTCAACTGAGGTTCTATTTCTCCAAAGGACTCTGGCTGTATATTGTTGCCAAAATGATGATGATGATGATGATGATGATGATGATGATGATGATGATGACGACCATGACTAGCATGGTCAGGAGGCTGAGAATGATAGCTGTTGGTTCTTAGCTCACTTTTTTCTTAATCAGTCAGTCCAGGACCTCAGCACATAGAACAGTGCTGCCAACATTCATAGTGGGTCTTCCCACATCAATTAATTCAATCTAGAAACTTCTTCACAGGCCTGATCTGGTTTGTCTTCTTGGTGATTCTAGATCCTATCAACTTGACAGTATCAACCATCACAGGAGCCAATGAGAGGACCACTTCTGTCTTAATCTTCTCTGCTAATGACCAATCTGCTCAGGTTTCTTCTTTGAGATTTGCCCAAGTCTTCCTCCAGGATTGGAAACATTCTTTCTTGGTGCTGGGAGCACTTCTATCATCTAGACTCCCCTCATTTGCAGCCAAGTGTGATGTTTCAGCTTCCATTTCCAATATTTCCATTTTGGTTAACCCTGAGGCCCTGTATTCAACCTTAGATTTATCACAATCATGATGCTGAGTGCCATTCCCTGCGAGGTACCTGGTGCCTTGCTCCTCTCTCCATGCTCTCCCTCAGCTCCAAGGATAGAAGGTCTTAAGAGTAAGTGCCTGAGCTTGAACCGAGGCTCCAAAGACAGAATGTAGCTGCCATGTTTATTCTCATGTTCATAGCCACTAGGACAACGACTGACCCACCATAAGTACCCCCCATGAGTGAATTGATTTAATTATTAATTAATGTTTAATAGTGCCTTATAGGTCATGCTTACTTTATGCTACATTAAAAACCCTTCCTATTGATACATTTGAATTAAACCCACTGGATTTTGGTCTGTGTAGTGAAAGAGAAGGAAGAAAATCTGTCTATTGAGAGGTTCATCTCAAAGTACCCTGGTTATAAGTCTTGGGTCTGCTGTGTGAATGTCCTCTATACACCCCCAGATTTTCTCATAATTAGTCTATCCTATTACCAAAAGGCATGTCTGTCCAGTGCCCCTTTACTCGAATGGAGTTGATCATGCTACATTCAAAACAATTATAAAAACCTCTGTGTCCACTTGTTTCCAGTTTCCAGCCACAAAAGAGTCGTATGGGCTTGGGATCTGGTAAAAGGGAAGAAGATATATGGTCCCACAAGAAAACAAGGTCTGCTAATAGTCTTCATGTGAGACTCAAATTAATGCAACAGAAATGGGAGTCCCCTGCCTATTTCTACTCGTATGTAATCTCCCTAGAAAAGGTGTGCTTACCTGGGAACCATAGGAACAAGATCAACTAAAAGTAGCCAGAACCCCAATGAGAAAATACTAGGTCTTCTCTTTGAACTAAACTTGAACATTGCCTTTCATCATGCATGTAAGTATCAAAATTCAGCTGAATTCAGTAACTGAATTTGTTTCAGATATTTCCAAGTCTTCCTGCAGTTCTTACAGAGACAGTTCTTAGGAGTCTTGAGAGTCACGTGTCCTCCCAAACACTGGCTTGGCTGCTTCCAGCAGAGGAAACACACATCACCCTGGTTTCAGGCTATAACAGGCAGTCAGAGCATTTCAGCTGCCAATCAATCTATAGCTTTCCTTTCAATGAGCGTTTTCCTAAAAGAAGCCTACTTTAAGATTTCCATTAACATTAAACTCACACCCAGCATTACTATACGACATGCCTCAATGGAGTTTCTCAGCACATATCTTCTTTTTCAGACAGCAGCATCCTTGACTGAGGAACACCAGACAGCACAAATGCACTGTTACACTGTTTGAGGACATTCATACAGTGAAATCACACACACACACACACACACACACACACACACA
>JADRCH010000130.1:134000-170103 GCA_019843965.1 Rhynchomys soricoides | reverse complement strand
GAAGAACAAGAAGAAGAACAAGAAGAAGAACAAGAAGAAGAACAAGAGGAAGAAGTTGTGAAGAGGGCCCATCATAACACATCTATATGAAAAATAAATGTTCAAAATAGAGCAAAAGAGTGCACATCCATGTCTTATTTTCAGAGACCCTGATTTTCCTAGAGAAGTTGCACTGATTTATATTTTCAGCAGCAATGAAACTAAATGCAGGGTCCAGAAGAATGTTCAATGAAGACTAATGTATAGAATGAATATAAAAAGTAAATCTATACAAAGCATAAATTAAGCAAACAAGGTGCTATGTAAAGTACATATGTTCTATTCTGATGCCTCAGTAAGCATACCTTTGTGATGACATGGTAGTGTAATTTAGAGTCCATTGGAACATAGACTCGCTGCAGAGCCCCTCCCAGCATCCTATGAACAGCCAGTGTTATATTTGAATGTGAAATGTTACCTGCACAAGTTATCCACAGAAGTGGTTCCTGCTGATGGTGCTATTTTGGAAATTTATGGAACCTCTGGGACATGGTGCCTAGCTGGAGAAAACAAACCACTAGGAATAGGTCTTGAAATTCATACCCATCTCTGGTTCTGGCCTGGATGCTCTTGCTCTGTCAGTTGTCATATGAAAAGTTCCTGTCTCCATGAAATAAGCCACTCCAGCCACCACATCCTCCCTGCCACGATGGCTAAAACTGTCCTCAAACTGGGAGTTAAAGTAACTCTTTCCTCCATTAACTTGTGTCTGTTGTGCCAAAGAAACAAGTACCTAACTCAATCCCCTCTGGGTCAAGGAAGCACAAGTATTGAGAAGATGACCAAGGCAAGAAGCCTCCACAGTCCCAGAAGCAGATTGGCAAGGATTCTGAATCCCAATGTCCAAAGTATGGTGGAAAAATGGAAATGGAGGTACTAGAAATGTAGGTCCCTATACCCTTGGGCACAGAAGATGTGTGGTGGTAGTGCTGAATCAGAAGAGTAGAGGAGGGGTTTCTAAAGCTCAGAGGCCAAGGAAAGGGTTCTGTTGTCTAGGGAGCCACTGCCTTGAGTCTTCATAAATCAGCACACACCCTGTGGCACTTCCCCCCATTTCCTAACAGTTTCTCATCTATAGATCTTGAAGCAGGACTTTTGAATACCACTGAAAGAAGGGTGTATTAGTCAGGGTTCTTTAAAGAAACAGAGCTGATAAAATATCTCTCTCTCTCTCTCTCTCTCTCTCTCTCTCTCTCTCTCTCTCTCTCACACACACACACACACACACACACACACACACACAGAGAGAGAGAGAGAGAGAGAGAGAGAGAGAGAGAGTAGATATTATACTGTGTTGCAAGATTTCCTCCTGGAAGTTTGTCAATGGCTGTCAAATAATGGAAAGCCTGAGAATCTGGTAGTTGTTCAGTCTGTGAAGCTGAGTGTCTCAGAAATTCCAATCTGGAGTTCTCATGGATTCCTAGAGATCTACTGGTCTTTAGACTGTTTTGGAATCCTAAAAATGTTGGCAACAACCTGACAGATGAACTTGCCAATGAGAATGAGGGCAAAAAAGAAAAGTTCTTCTCTTCCATATCCTTTTATCTGGGCTGCAACCAGAAAGTGTGGCCGATTTAAACTTAGTCATCCTGATTCAAATAATCTGATTAAGAAAAATCCCTCACTGGACTGTCCTGCAGCTTGGGTTCTAGCTTATTTCAAATGCAATCGAATTGACAACCAAGAATTGCCATCACAGAAGGTGTCTAGCTCTCATTCCCAAAGGCCTGTTCAGGAATAGACTAGAGCTATTACAGGTACTCCCTTCAGACAGTGTATAAATTCAGATTCTTAATGGTTGTGCCAAGTCATAGCCCCTGCTTTCTATAAATTCATACCAAAACTGAAGTTAATGCATCAATTTCAAATAGTCTCACAAGTAAACCAATTGTCTGGACACTTAGTTAAGGAATGTGGTTACTGTCTATAGTTATACAGGCCATCTGGGATAGACCTGCATCTCATTTAGCCTTAAGAAAATGCAGGTTAAAAATAAGAGAAGGAAGGTCTGAAGGAGGGCTTCTCTGAAGACCTTTTTTTTTTTACCTTTCACAAATTAATTCCCAACAGGCAGTGACTCTTTGCCGAGGTCAGAAATGACACTATCTTCTATCTCAGTTATGTTATTCATTTCAAAACCTGTCAAGAGCTGCCTGGAGATGCCTTCTCTATTTTGTTGTCAAACCCATCAGTTAACTTTACAGCTATGCTGCTCAGCCACAAAGAATAGAATTCAGTAGTTCATTTAGGGAAAAGCCCTTACAATTTTTCTTAAAATATTTTCAGCTAAGAATCACAAAACATTCCTTAAAATAAACAGGACAGAAAGCAAAATTCTTTGTGTTACACAGAGGAAAGTGTTAAAATTCAAGTTAAAAAGAGTCCTTGTATCTGACATAATTAATTAATCAAGAAGCCAATTTAGGTGGGCAAGTATTGTGATCCTATTTACATTTCAAACATTCCTCTAAGTTCAGCAGCTATCGTGTAAGGATGGCTTATTGTGCAGCATTCTGAAGAATGAGCTATCCAACCTCACCACCTCTTCCACACATAAACAGCCAATGTGCACTATCCTAGTCTTTATAAAGAGCATCAGAATTTAAAGAGGCTTAAGAAGGGATTTCTGAGTGGTTTCTTCCATGGTTTCTATTGTTTTCCATGTTTATATACATTTAATGTAACTGTGGTTTGTAAATTCCCCTGTAATTCTCAGAGGTGGGAAAAGGATCTCTTTTAGAGTTGTTTATATGTTTGACTATGTCATTTACAGCTGTCACTTACAATAACATTTATCGCTGTTATGACCAGAATTGAGAACAAACACTACTGACTATTCTGACATTTGTTTATGGAAGCAGAAATGACACACTTATCACAGAGCAGTCTACTGGCCTCCGGTGGTCATTGGTCAGCAATTTTACTACAGAAATGAGCAACTGAATGTAGTAATATCCATAAACTTTAAATCTGTGTAACACACACCCACACAAATAAAAATGTTAAAAATGTCTTTAAGCTAGACCACAAGCCCTTATGATGTAGAAACAGAAAAGCAAATCCTGATGAGGTTGTGGAAAGAACCTTCTTTCACTTGGAGGGAATACAAATTGCTCCAAACATTCTTGAAATCACTATAGGAAATCCTCAATAAAACTAAAAATAAATCTACCATATGACCTAGCTATACTGCTCTTTGGGAAGGACTCAACTATTCCACAGATACTTGCTCAACCATGTTCACTGCCCATCCTATTCATATAGCCAGGAAGTGTAAACAACTTAAATGTCCTTCAATTGATGACAATGCAAATGTGGTGCATATACACAATTGAATACTTATTATTCAGCTATAACAAAACACGAATTTGAATATAAATGATGAACCTAGAAAAGATTATATTGAGCAAGGTAACCCAGACTCAGAAAGAGAAATACCGCACCTTCTTTCTTATCTGTGGTCCCTAGCTCCAAATCCTCAGAGTATATGTGTAGGGTAACTTCAGAAACCCGGGAAGTATAAAGGAATCTGGATGTAGAGAGTGCTGTTTGGGAGGGGACTAGCAGGCTTCAGGTGATAGGAAGTAGGAAAGAGGATACAGAGAGCAAGATCCAACTAGGGAGAAGGGAGAAGTGGTCAGTACAAAAGAAAAAGAAATGAGGAACAAATAAGACCAAGATAGTTTGATAAAACCTCAAGGACTCATACTATCGTATTGTTTTATATTTACATAAAATTATACCCAATACATGAATGTATGTACATTCTCTCTCTCTCTCTCTCTCTCTCTCTCTCTCTCTCTCTCTCCCTCCCTCCCTCCCTCCCTCCCTCCCTCCCTCCCTCTCTGGCAGGAAGTTAAGCCACTCAGGCTGACAATACCCCTCACGAGAACCATAGACAAACACAAACCTCAAGCGTGAGAAACGTCCTTTTGAATGGCTGGTTAGAGTACTCCAAGTGACTCCCAAAACAATGTAGGTGTAGCCCTCGGCTGCCTCTCAGGTTGAGGGCAGGGCCCAATTGCTGAAGACATGGCACAATTAGGACTTAGGCCTCTGATGATTTGAACTGGCTCTGACCTGAAAGCCTCCTTCTTGTGATCTGGTCTAGCTTTCATGATTCTAGAAAATACTATGTAAGCTGTGATGACTGTTCCTGGCTGTCAATTTGACTGCATCCAGAATTAACTAAAACCTAAGTAGCTGGGTACACCTGTGAGGAATTTTGGCTTAAACAAATCATGTGAATAATAATCTGGGTCTTTGGAGTGAGAAGATGCACCGTTAATCTGCATCTTTTGGGATGAGGAGATCCACCTCCAACCTGAGACACACATTCTGGTGGCAGCCTGTATAAAGAGCGTGGGAGAAGAAAGCTTGTTCTCGTTACCTTCACTCTGGCTGGTAAGTGCGTTTCTCACTGTCATCAAAACATACTTCTCCAAGATTCCAGCATATACTGAAGACAACCAGCTGAGAAATTCAGACTTGAGGACTAAACAACTACTGGATTTTCAAAATTTCTATTAGTAGACAGCCATTGTTGAACTATCAGGGCTTAAGAAATCCCATATACCTACATGTAACTGCATATTAATACACACACACATATACACATACGTGTGTGTGTGTGTGTGTGTGTGTGTGTGTGTGTGTGTTATAGATGAGGCTGGCTCCCCTCGATATGTTGATCTCTGTCTTGTGTTCAGTTGAATATATGTATTTCTGTTCTATTCTCTGTTCCTCTAGAGAACCCTGACTAACATACAAGCCACCAAGGGAGGGAAGCAATTAAATAGTCATACCCAGCTGCAACACCCATGAACCTTGACAATTACAATTAGCAGCATGGCAAGATATGCATAAAGATGCAATAAGTAGCACTCACTCACACTTTGGTGGCAACTACCAGCTGTCTAATTGGACCTAAGATCCAATCACCAGGCAGCAAATCTTCTCTGATACTGGAAACCTAGTCAGCTTCCTGGGGCTATGAGGTCATGGACTTTAGAAAAGAATCTACTACTACCACTGTGCTGGAGCAGCATCATTCTTTACTACATTCTAAATCTTATCCTTATACCCATTTGGTAAGAGTAATTGCCACTCCTCATCAAAGAAACCTTCTTTACAGCAAATAGAGAACATCATAGAAAACTACAGCTGAACACAAGGCAGAGATCTACATATCAAGGGGAGCCCAGCCCCATCTATATCACATCCACATCTCTACATCTATCATCTGTATCACACACATCTCTACTTCTATCATCTGTATCACACACATCTCTACTTATATCATCTGTATCACACACATCTATATTTATATCATCTATATCACACACATCTATACTTATATCATCTATACCACAGCACCCGCGTCTGTGGCTCAGGGAACACTGCTGAAGGGGGATGGAAAGATTGTTGAGCCAGAATACCAGGAAGTCTGCTGTGAAACATTCTCTCCTAGAAATGTCTGTATCTATATGTTTTAATATAATTTAAGGCAATTTAAGCAGCCTTATTTAAAAGCTTGACACACCTGGGAAGAGGGAACTTCAGTTGAGGATTTCTCTTAGATGACTCAGTAAGTAAAGATATTAACAAGCATCTATTTACCTAGAACAAAATAGCACTTTGTTGTTGCATATACAAGATGCATCTGGACTAAGTGAGTGGCTCATTTTGTGCTTACTATCAAAGTGTGAGGGGCTGAACCCAGATCACTAGTGCCCACCCATTAGTCCAAGCATTGCAGCACATATCTGTAACCCCAGAGCTGCTGGGACAGGAACAGGGGATCCCATCAAATCACTGGCCAGCTAATATGGCCAGCTGATGAATCTCCAGTACACACACACACACACACACACACACACACACACACACACGAAAGTTCAAGGCCAGCCTTGGTTACATAGTGAACTTGAGACCCATCTAGATTCTATAATATCCTGTCTTGAAGTATCAGTGGGGGTTGTGGGACACATACACCTTTAATCCCAGCTCTTAAGAGACAGTGACAGGCAAATGGATCTCTGTAAGTTTGAGGCCAGTCTGGTCCACAAAGCAAGATGCAGGCTGTCTAAGGCTACATAGTTTCTCTGCATGTCTATCTTTATCGCTCTGTGTGTCTTTCCTTGTCTCTCTCTGCCATTCTCTGTCTCTGTCTCTCTGTGTCTCTATCTCTTTCTCTCTGTCTCTGTCTCTGTCTCTCTCCCCCCCTCTCTCTCTCTCACACACACACACACACACTTCAGTACAGCTCCTCTGTGCAGTGATGCTAATTGTCACCAACTCTTTTGCATATGTTTAAATCTTTTGCAATTACATAAGACTTCTACAATGTAATACTTACTCAAAAATCATGTTATGAAGCTGGTGTCCTCCAAACCAGAATTGTTAATGATACTAACCTTTCCCAGGCTTATAATCGTGTTCCAAGTTGCATTGTAAGTACTCTTTCTTGTAACAAGGATACTTAGACATTTCTTCAACTGTACGCACTCCAAGAAGTAACTTTACTAATGATAGGCATTGTCCACCTGAAAAGTACAGGTATAGGTTAATATTCTATTTTCCAACTAGTTTTCCTTAAATGTTTGGTTGTGTTGTGTACTCCACTTGTGGAGTTATAACAGTGCCTGTTGTCCAGTGGGAGTCTACAGAGACTCATCTTCAATAGAGAAACCTAAGCAATGGTTTGTTTGTCTTTTGTTTGTTCATTTATAGCTGATATATCTGATCTCACCCATATGTCAGACAAAATTTAAAACTAGACTCCATAGAGACCTGACCAAAGAGCCATTCCTTCTATTTCTCTTAATTGTTTAAAACTGACCCTAAAGGGGTGGTTTTGATAGTTTTAGGGGGAACACTAATTAACTCCTTGACAGCTAACTGTCCCCCTATCCTTTCCTCCTCAACGTGGGATCATATCAGCCCAACTGAGACAGATCTCAACCTGGCAACCAGGGATGGGGCAGATGGTTTATCAGTGAGACCGTCAGATGGGTAATCAGGGAGATTATTCTTCAGAGACAAGTGGAGAAAGATGTCAGAATCAGGACAAAGTCATACCAGGTATGGTGGTGCTTGCCTATAATTCTAGTTCTTGGAAAACTGAAACAGGAGGATTATAAACTGGAGGTGAACCACAGCAGACCTTATCTTAAAACCATCAAGAATGGAGTCACTTGTGTCAGACATCTCAAAAGTAAGTAAAGCTTAGAGCAGAGGTTCTCAACCCTTTTGGGATGTCAAATGACCCTTTCTCAGGGGTTGCCTAAGACCATCAGAAAACACAGATATTTGCATTATGATTCATAACAGTAGCAAAATTACAGTTATGAAGTAACAACAAAAATAATTCTATGGTTGGCAGGTCACAACATGAGGAACTGTATTAGAGGGTTACAACATTAGGAAGGTTGACAATCATTGTCTTAGAAGCTATGATGATAATAGTAGTAGTAGTAGTAGTCGTAATAATAATAATAATAATAATAATAATAATAATAATAATAATAATGGCTCTTACACATGGTTCCCTGACAGCTACCTAGATTCTTCTAACTATGCATTCTACTTTTATTCTGTTCATAATATTTGTTTCAGACACATATATTTCAGAAAATTTGCTTTACACTTTTTTATTTTTAATTCTTTTTTAATGTTTTTTCTTTTTTTTTCCTTTTTTTTTTTGAGATTCTGATGATTGAATTTAAAAAAAAAGAAGAAGAAATTAAAAGGAAAGGACATGACTGCTCCTAGGTATGGTGGAGGAGAAAGTTTATTGTAGATAAAAGAGAGAGCACAGCCAGAGGCAGGGACATCTGGGAGAGTCTAGAGTAGACAGGACCCTGAGCCATGTGAGGAGAAGAGGAAGGGAAAGGGAGGAGGAAGAGAGGAGGAAACGGTACAGCAGCCAGGAGACCCAAAAAAGGATAAGTAACCAAATGACTCAATTATATAGGGTAGAGTATCTGAGGGAAGAGCAGCCCAGCCTTTATGCTGAGAAGTTTAAAGAAGGGGGTGGGGTATGCCAGCCAAGAGGGCTCTGGAACAGGTAGGGACTGAGGGATACTGGGAGAAGCTGACAGCCAGGTCCACTTTGATATGTTGACTAGATGCCCCAGCCTTTTGTCTCAGGTTTGAAACCTAACATCCCAGCCTTATGTTGATAATAAATGAATGATAAGTGTTGACAGGTAATATTCAATGACTACTTTCTGCTGATATTGGGCCATTGTCACTGGGGACCCAAGGGATCTGGAATGCAGAACAAGTCTGGGAAGAGCAGGTTGGTCCCCTCTGTCCAGGCTCTGCAGGACCATTTGGGGCTAGGGAAGTGGAGATAGTGTTGGATCAATCTGTGAGGCTGGACCATCTAGGGATAGTCACTTTAAAACTGTCCAGAATGCAGGTTTTTAAGGGAACACCTGGAACTGGGGAGTTGCTGGAACATACTTAGATCATTTCTCCATTCCTTTTCCTCCCGTTCTACAACTTGGTGTGTGTGTGTGTGTGTGTGTGTGTGTGTGTGTGTGTGTGTGTGAGAGAGAGAGAGAGAGAGAGAGAGAGAGAGAGAGAGAGACAGAGACAGAGAGAGAGAGAGAGAGAGAGAGAGATATGCCTGTGGAGGTCAGAGGACAACTTTGTGGACTAAATTTTCTCCTTCCATCTTAACATAGGTTCTGGGGACCGAACTCAAGACATCAGGCATCTGCAGCAAATGCTTTACCCACTGAATCATCCCAAGGGCCCATACTTCAGAAATATTCACAAGTCATACTGCATGCTGGTACACATGCTGTGCTCCAATGTGTACAGCTATGTGCTGGAGAATTCCTTCACTGGTAGGAAGTCATGCCAACCACCAACCAGGTGCATGGTGACACAAGACTGTCCTTTGTACAGCACCAGTCTCATAGATTGAAATGACTCCTGACAGCAAGGAATGGGTTTTGTTCTGCATTATAAACACACCCTGTGCTCCAACATGCTTCTGCTAGCATACCACATACATCTGCATCTTTTCTAGCTTTGATTCGACCTTTTCTGTAAAGTGTCGTATTGTTGTAGAGAAAGTGAGGTGTAATGACCAAAGCTGCAAATTACTTTGTTTTCCTCTCTATATTATGTAGCTTTCTGCTAATGTAGGCAGTTTTGGTTCCCAATGCTTACCTTGTGGCCAGGTTTGAGAAGAAGCTCTTGGACCAATTGTTGAATGAGGAAATTTGAACTTTTTGTTTTAATTGCTATTTTTGTTTTTATTTTGTTTTATTCTGGATCATGTCTTGCCATATAGCCCAAGCCCAGCTCAAGTTCACAGCCATCCTCCTGACTTAGGCTGCTAGAACTACAGGAGTGTGCTACCACAGCTATGTGCCTTTTTGTTGGCAAAGTGTGTGGGTAGTTTACAAAACAGCATTCCCAGAACCATTTGTTTGACAAGGAAATGAATGTTCTTTGTTTTCATTTTGCTTTTGGAACAAGTTCGTAAACTAGAGGCTTAAAAAAAAACAGACAAATTTGGAAATCTTTGCCGTGGCTTTCATGAGGATGGAAAGTGATGCTTACATCTTACATTTGCTAGACATATCTGCAGTCATTTTTTGCCCATCCCCATTTTTATTAGTGTATATCTATCATAAAAAGTACTGGCTTCACAAAAACAATTTCTTTCAAGTACATGACATATTTTGAGCATGTTTGTTTCCTGTACACACGCCCCTTTCTCTTCCTTTCCTCTGTCTCCTGCCAATAGTCTCCGTCCTTCCCATGGTGCCCCTTGCTTTCACATAATACATGATTCTACTTTTTCTATGAATTATGACATTTATAGAAAGTATTACACATACAAGCATAAAATCTGGGATCCACAGATGAGAAAAACAGGTAATAGTTGTCTTCCTGAGTCTGGCTTCATTTAATATGATCATGTGTATATACAGCACATTTTTTTTAGCTGTTCTTTGTTGATTGACACTTAGGCTAATCCCATATCATGGTATCTGTGAACATCACTATAATAAACATGGATATGCAAGTGGAAGCCGGTGGATCTAAGTTTGAAGTTAGTCTGGTCTATAGGGTGAGCTCTAGGACAGCCAGGTAGACTACACAGAGAAATTCTGTCTCAAAAACAACAAAAGTGGTCTCATGAAATTGGAGAAAAAGAAGACAGAGCAGAACTTACATCTGGCGAAGAGAGCAAAACTAGAGATGCGGTGGCTACAAAGCAAAGGACAGGGGAATACGGTTTTGCTAAGTGGCTCCAGTCCTCAGCCTGCATGGAGCTGCTGCAGCTTGTGCTGCCTGCAGGCTGCAAGCAAGATGGTCATGCATGGTGAGCCAATGGAGGCTGGCTCCAAGGGCAGGAGGTATGCAACAGTCTGGAGGTCAAGCAGATTCTGCCCCCAGATGTGTTACCCAGCCTCAAGGTCACACTGACTCTGGACAACAACAGGATATGGAGATGAGTTTTTGCAATGCCATTTTGATGGATAAATGAGATGGAGAGGTGGGGACGAGGGTGGAATGGAGCAGTTCACCCAGCAGAGAGAAGCAGAACTAGAGACATGACAAGGTGGCGACAGGTGTGGGAGCTTGGCTGTGGTAGACAGCACATCATTGCTTAGAGGGACCAGCAAGGTAGTGTGCAGCAGCTTGGAGTTCACAGAGGTTCTTCCTGCAAATGTCCTGCCCAGCCACAGGATTACCTTGGTTCTGATCAAAAATAAGATATCAGAGATGAAGAATGGCTTATCTTCTGAATTAAGCCCCCTTGAAAAACTTCCATGTCCTGCTGCTGCCAGAGGCCAAGCTGGTGTCCACTGCCACCAGGGACCATGCTAATGTTCAGTGATCCATATTGCTGCCAGATTGATGTGTGTGGCCTAGGGCTAGCTGAGACTTCATTGATGTTGAGATTCTGGAGGACATGTTGGTATCCATGATCTGAACTGTTGCCTGAAACCATTTTGATGTTCATGATCCGTGTTACCATCAGAAAACATGTAAATGACCGTAGCCTAGGCTGCTGCTTTAGCCCATGTTGAGGTACCTGGTCTGTGATGCCCCTGAGGGCCATGTTGATGTCCATGGTCCATGCTGCTATGGGAAACCATATGGATGTTTATGATCCATGCTGCTGCTGGCTGTTATAGACAAGGAAGCTTCTTTTGCAGTAGTATTAATGACTGCAGACTCATACTTGAGAATGAAGGACATTGAAGACTTTTGTGGCAGTTTCTCCTCCATACCCCCACCTAAAAAAAATACAAAGAAACAATCCATACAGGAATCCACTGACAAGAGTCTTCAAAATTTGAGATAAAGATACTGAAGTGTAGCTCTTCAGAATCAATGGCTTCTGGTAGGGGTGAAAGGGTGGGGAAGGACACAGTTATCTTTAGGGAACTGTACACTAGACGCTTGACCATGTTCCAGTGAATATATGGGCAACCCAAATTGGACTTGGTGCATTTTCTTCTGGGGAGGGGGAGAGGGTGGAGGGTAGGAGGGTGGACCTGGGAGGAATGAAAAGAGAGGGTGATTGGACTGCATTGTATTGGGAGGGAAGAACTATAGGCAACTAAGGAGTGCTGGGAGGGGAAAAACAACCCCGCTAGGGAAGAGCATACCTCTGATTATTCATTATCAAATAGTCAGTGTTGAAAATATAGATATGGTTAAAATTACATAGACTGAGTAGCTCATATTGAGGAATATATGGAAGCAGTAACAATTAAAAAGGTGTCATAAATCTTGAAGAGAGCAAGGGCGGGTATGTGGGTAGACCTGAGGAGAAGAAAGGGAAGGGGACAATGATGTAATCTCAAAAAATTTAAGAAAATGATCCACAGATTTGTCTCTCTGCAGGTTAATTTAATGGAGAGATTTTCTCAATTGAAGTTCTCTCTTCTCAGATGATCCTGGCTATGATAAATTGGCAAAAAAAAAAAAATCTAACCAATACACAACACATAGTATCATTGTGTTGGGTTGTGCATTTGTGTTTGTATGTACATGTATATATACGTATACATGTAAACATATATATGTGTGTATACACTCACACACACGCATATATATATGTATATGTATGTATGTATATTTATATCAGCTATTGTCTTTCAGTGAAGATAATATATAATTCCATGCCCTCCTGACTTTTATAGTTTCTGTTGAGTAATTGAATGTAACTTTGATGGGTTTGCCTTTGATGATTCACTCTTGTAGCTCTCTATATTCTTTTTATGTTCCACATATTTAGTAGTTTAATTTTCATATGATGTGGCAAAGGTCTCCTCTGGTCAAAATTGTTTATAATTTTAAAGGTCTCCTGTATGTCCTCTGTATCTAGATGGCTGTATCTTTCTGAGAAATTTAGGAAATGAATACAGTTTTATCAAATATATTTTCTTCACATCAGTCTTGAACATATTTTTGATTTGTAGGTTTAGTCTTCTCAAGTCTTCAGAAGACAACACATTCCATTTACCCTTTCTTTTTTACCTTTTTCATTGTCTGAATGTGAGAACTCACTTACGTTGGCTTCAAGACCTCACATTCTATCTTCTAGTTGATAAGATTTTTTTACTGGATTTTTGTGTGATTTATTGAAGTTTTATTTCCAAAATTACAATTTATTTCTCTTTATTGAGTTCCCCTTTTACATTCTGCATTGACTTCCTTATTTTATCTGTTTGTTTGTGTTACTTTTAAATCCACCAAGGAATTTATGTGTGTCTTTATTTTGTTGAATATTCTTATAATTATTCTTTGGAATTTTTTTGTCAGAAATTTCCTTTAATTCATTGGAGTCCCTAGAATTAGCAATTATCAGAGAAGCCATATTGCTTTGTTTTTTCATGTTTCTTGTGCTTCTGTTTGGGGATTGATACATCTGGGTTACTTACTGTTTTGTTTCTGTTTGGGGATTGGTGTATCTGGGTTAGTTATTGTTTTGTTTCTCTTTGGGGATTGGTGCATCTGGGTTAGTTATTGTTTTGACTTTGTTTTTAATGACCAGCTTTCATTCAGTAGAAGTATTTAGAATGTTCAAGTGGAACTAAATAGTAGTAATGTTGAGCTGGCGTTTCTTCTTGCTGTACTAGGGTATAGTTCAGTAACTTAACCCTCAGCCCACATGCTCAAGGTGTCAGGTTCAATCTCCTTCACAAGCAATGATAACTGATGTGTAGGTACACTATGAAAATTGAGTGATAGTCAATTAAAAACAGGATTCCTGTTGGGTAAAGCAAACCAACTGTTGCAGGAAATAATAAAAAATGCACCATTCCACGCTATTGCTGGCTACTCTCAGAGACTAGACCACCAACCAAAGAATACACATGAAGGGACCTATGGTGCTGGCCACATATGTGGCAAAGGAGTGCCTTGTTGAGGATCAGTGGGAGGAGAGGCCCTTGGGCCTGAGGGTATTAGATGCCCCAGAGTAGGGGAATGCTAGGGAGGGAAGACTGGAGTGGGTGGGTGGGTGAGTGGTTGGGAGAGCACCCTCATAGAGGCAGGGGGAGGAAGGATGGGATAGGGGGTTTCCAAAGGGGAGATCTGAAAAGGGGAAAATATTTGAAATGTAAATAAAGTAAATTATCCAAAAATAAAAATTTAAAAAAAATTTCTGAATCTAAAAATGTTGCATTCCTTAATGTGCATAAAGAAGACTACAGATGCATTAACTAATAAAAACCAAGGTTATTTTAAATAAAATAAGTTTACTTCATGATTATTTTGTGTTCATGAGCAAAACTTAGAAATACATCTGACAGTGACTGTTACTGAGAAGTAAGCTAATTTTAAAGGATTTTTACTTTAAATTTTTTTCATATAATATATTTTATCATTCTCCCTAACTCCTAACTATGCTTAGTCTATGTAATGCTTATATATTTAGGAATATAACGTATATACATACTTAGGAATATAATTTTAAAGGAGAAAGATGGGGAATGTGAGAGGAGTTGGGGAGAGGAAAGTGATTTAATTGCACTTTACTTTTTAAAAATTAATTTAAAATTCTGTTCAATTCTGCCAAGATTCAATGCTCTTGAACAATGGACCCACACTAACTGACTCTGATATTTTAAAAATTTATGTGGGCTACAGTTGAGTCCTGAGTAGGACGAGAGGTGATTTTCTTAGATCTTGATCATACCAGGAAGAGATGATATTCTTAGATCTTGATCATACCAGGACATATGCCAGAAACTGCCAAAGGGCCCTTGTTTCTCTTCCAACAGTCATTGATTCTGTATAGACATGTGTTAAATCCTCGGTATAAGAATTCAACAGCAAGTAACCACAGTATCTTAGCTTTCCGTCTGTGAAAGATCTAATTTTGTGACAATACTTAGAAAACTTTTAGCCCATTTTGCTACCATCACAAACAGGTTTGAGGTTGCCTAAACAATAGAAATAGATCTCCCATAGTTCTGGAAGCTGGGTGTTGATGGTGCACATACCAACAGTTAGTATCTTTTAAGGACTTTCTGAGATGGCCCTTTGTTACTGTGTCCTTTGGAGGGAGATGTCACTGTATTCTCACATGATGGAATGCAGAAGGCCACAGGAGCCAGACAAATCAGACAAATGTCAATCTGTCTTCATAATAGCCTTCATTCCATTCTGGTGGCATGACCCTCATAAGGAGTAACCCAGGACATTTTATCTTCACTCGGGGTGATAGATGTGAAGATTGAGCACACAAACTTTAGGGGAGATATATTTTCCAAAGTACAGTGGGAATCCTGGAACTAAGTTTAGTCACTTTTAATGGTTTTTATTTTGGAAATACAATTTATTTCTCATATTTATTCCTTCCATTCCTGGATGATCACTTCACACTCAGAACCGTTTTCAAGGTTTGGTAACAGAGATTATTGCTCAGTTGTATGCCCACTGACTCAGGTGACTCAGCATATGAAATCTAAGAATGGTCTTAAGAAAATTAACTCTTCATTCTATTCATTTTAAGAGCTTCTGACAAAAATAAACCCTAATGACATTTATGAAACACTGCTTACTGATTCTTTAGGCAATAAGCATGGTGCATTTTTAAAGTGTCAACAGAAAGTGTGACTGCTTTCATAAAATATGAAAACTTCTCAATCACTTACGAGTGGCAATGGTTTAGAAACAGATTCAAATTACTGTGAGTGACATGTTCTGCAGTGGAAGTGTCAAAGGAAACTCTTAAAGAAATAGAATAAAAGTCAGAACACCCACCTGCCTCTGCCTCCTGGGTGATGGGATTAAAGATGTGCACCATACCTGACACCAGCTATCTTTTCATTGGATTCATGGCCCACTACATGAGATAGAACCCGAACATGACACATTTGATGAGGCCAAGAATCTGAGAAGTTTGGAAAGGGGAACGGAGATAATAGAAATATACAAAAAAAAAATTTAAAGTCTCTGAATTTGAGTTACAAATACTTTGCTTAGAATTTTAGATATTTATTTACTTATTTTAATGTTTTCTATTTTAATTTTTAATTTCATATTTATGTCTTGTATCTACATCATTCCTCCCTTCCTCCAGACCCTGCCATGTTAACCCCCAACTCTCTTTCAAATTCATGGCTTCTTTTTTCTTTAATTACTATTGTTCAATAAGTCTATAAATGAAGAAATATACAATTACAACATGATGAGGCTCTTTAGTAGGCTATTTGCCTATAAGAATATGTTTTTAGTGATGATCCCTTAATGTTGAAAAAGCAACTGGGGGCTTATTCCTGGAGGACAGTAATTCTCACTTTCTCAACTATTTTTAATTGCCTGTAACTCTCAATCTAGGGGTAGTAGAGTGTTACTTTGTGCTGTATATATTGGATATTGGCCCTCTATCAGATGTGGGATTGGAAACGAACTTTTCCCAATCTGTTGGTTGCCGTTTTGTCCTGTTGACAGTGTCATTTGCCTTACAGAAGCTTTGCAATTTTATCAGGTCTCATTTTTTGATTCTTGATCTTAGAGCATGAGCCATTGGTGTTCTGTTCAGGAACTTTTCCCCTGTGCCCATGTGTTCAAGAATTTTCCCCACTTGCTCTTCTTATAGTGTATCTGGTTTTATGTGGAGGTCTTGATCCACTTGGACTTGAGCTTTGTATAGGGAGATAGGAATGGATCAATTTACATTCTTCTACATGTTGACGGCCAGTTGAGCCAGTACCAATTGTTGAAAATGCTGTCTTTTTTCCACTGGATGGTTTTAGCTCCTTTGTCAAAGATCAAGTGACCATAGGTGTGTGGGTTCATTTCTGGGTCTTCAATTCTATTCCATTGATCTACCTGCCTGTCACTGTACCAATACCATGCAGTTTTTATCACTACTACTCTGTAGTACAGCTTGAGGTCAGGGATGCTGATTCCCCCAGAAGTTCTTTTATTGTTGAGAATAGTTTTTGTTATCCTGGGTTTTTTGTTATTCCAAATGAATTTGAGAATTGCTCTTTCGAAGTCTATGGAGAATTGAGTTGGAATTTTGATGGAGATTGCATTGAATCAGTAGATTGCTTTAAGCAAGATGACCATTTTTACTATATTAATCCTCCAATCAATGAGCATGGGAGATCTTTCCATCTTCTGAGGTCTTCTTCGATTTCTTTCTTCAGAGACTTGAAGTTCTTGTCATACCTTCACTTGTTTGGTTCAAGTCACACCAAGATACCTTATATTGTTTGTGACAATTGTGCAGGGTGTCATTTCCTTGATTTCTTTCTCAGCCTGTTTATTCTTTGAGTATAGGAAGGCTACTGGTTTGTTTGAGTTAATTTTATA
Source organism: Rhynchomys soricoides (assembly GCA_019843965.1). Lineage (NCBI taxonomy): Eukaryota > Metazoa > Chordata > Mammalia > Rodentia > Muridae > Rhynchomys > Rhynchomys soricoides. Next base: position 153,249 of record JADRCH010000130.1, on the reverse strand, counting down.
TCCAGCCAATTTGCTGAGGTTGTTTATCAGCTGTATCAGTTCTCTGGTGAAGTTTTTTGGGTCACTTAAGTATACAATCATATCATCTGCATATCATGATATTTTTATTTCTTCCTTTCCGATTTGTATCCCTTTGACCTCCTTTTGTTGTCTAATTGCTCTAACTAGAACTTCATGTACTATATTGAATAGATAGGGAGAAAGTGGACAGCCTTGTCTAGTCCCTGATTTTAGTAGGTTTGCTTCAAGTTTTTCTCCATTTAGTTTGATGTTGGCTACTGGTTTGCTGTATGTTGCTTTTACTATGTTTAGGTATGGGCCTTGACTTCCTGATCTTTCCAAGACTTTTGTCATGAAAAAATGTTAGATTTTGTCATATGCTTTTTCAACATCTAATGAAATGACCATGTGGTTTTTTTTCTTTGAGTTTGTTTAGGTAGTGGATTACATTGATGGATTTCTGGGTATTGAACCATCCCTGCATCCTTGGGATGAAGTTTACTTGATCATGATGAATGATTATTTTGATGTGTTCCTGGATTCAGTTTGCAAGAATTTTATTGAATATTTTTGCATGGATATTCATAAGGGAAATTGGTCTGAAGTTTTCTTTCTTTGTTGGGTCTTTGTGGGGTTTTGGTATCAGTGTAACTGTGGCTTCATAGAATGAATTAGGTAGTGTTTCTTCTGTTTCTATTTTGTGGAATAGATTGAAAAGTATTGATATTAGGTCTTCTTTGAAGGTCTGATAGAATTCTGCACTAAACCCATCTGGTCCTGGGCTTGTTTTGGTAGGGAGACTTTTAATGACTGCTTCTATTTCTTTAGGGGTTATGGGACTGTTTAGATGATTTATCTGATCCTGATTTAACTTTGGTATTTGGTATCTGTCTAGAAAATTGTCCATTTCATCCAGATTTTCCAATTTTGTTGAGTATAGGCTTTTGTAGTAGGATCTGATGATTTTTTGAGTTTCCTCAGAATCTGTTGTTATGTATCCCTTTTCATTTCTGATTTTGTTAATTTGGATACTGTCACTGTGACCTCTGGTTAGTCTGGCTAAGGGTTTGTCTATCTTGTTGATTTTCTCAAAGAACCAGCTCCTGGTTTTGTTGATTCTTTGTATAGATTTTTTTGTTTCTACTTGGTTGATTTCAGCCCTAAGTTTGATTATTTCTTGCCTTCTACTCCTGTTGGGTATATTAGCTTCTTTTTGTTCTAGAGCTTTCAGGTGTGCTGTTAAGCCGCCAGTGTATGCTCTCTCCAGTTTCTTTTTGGAGGCACTCAGAGTTATGAATTTTCCTCTTAACACTGCTTTCATTGTGTCCCATAAGTTTGGGAATGTTGTACTTTCATTTTCATTAAATTCTAGGAAGTCTTTAATTTCTTTATTTCTTCCTTGACCAAGTTATCATTGAGTAGAGTGTTATTCAGCTTCCATATCTATGTGGGCTTTCTGTTGTTGTTGTTGTTTTCATTGAAGACCAGCCTTAATCTGTAGTGATCTGATAAGAGGCATGGGATTATTTCAGTCTTCTTATAGCTGTTGAGATTTGTTTTGTGACCAATTACATGGTCAATTTTGGAGAAAGTGCCATGAGGTGCTGAGAAGAGGGCATATTCTTTTGATTTAGGATGAAATGTTCTATAGATATCTGTTAAATCCATTTGGTCCATAACTTCTGATAGTTTCACTGTATCTCTGTTTAGTTTGTGTTTCCAAGATCTGTCCATTGATGATAGTGGGGTGTTGAAGTCTCCCACTATTATTGTGTGAGGTGCAATGTGTGCTTGGAGCTTTAGTACAGTTTCTCATATGAATGTGGGTGCCCTTGCATTTGGGGCATAGATGTTCAGAATTGAGAGTTCTTCTTGGTAGATTTTTCCTTTGATGAGGATGAAGTGTCCTTTCTTATCTTTTTTGATGACTTTTGTTTGAAAGTCAATTTTATCCGATATTAGAATGGCTACTCCAGCCTGTTTCTTGGCACCATTTGTCTGGAAAATTGTTTTCCAGCCCTTTACTCTGAGGTAGTGTTTGTCTTTAACTCTGAGGTGCGTTTCCTGTATGCAGCAAAATGCTGAGTCCTGTTTATGTATCCAGTCTGTTAGCTTGTGTCTTTTTATTGAGGAATTGAGTCTATTGGTGTTAAGAGATATTAAGGAATAGTGATTGTTCCTGTTATTTTCGATGTTATTTTTATGTTTGTGTGGCTATCTTCTTTTGGGTTTGTTGAAAAATTGCTTTCTTGCTTTTTCTAGGGTGTAGTTTCCCTCCTTGTGTTGGCGTTTTCCATGTATTATTCTTTGTAGGGCTGGGTTTGTGGAAACATACTGTGCAAATTTGGACTTGTCATAGAATATTTTGGTTTCACCATCTATAATTGTTGAGAGTTTTGCTGGGTATAGCAGCCTGGGCTGGCATTTGTGTTCTCTTAGAGTCTGTATGAGATCTTCTCAGGATCTTCTGGCTTTCATAGTCTCTGGTCTCATGTAATTCTGATAGGTCTGCCTTTATATGTTACTTGCCCTTTTTCCCTTACTGCTTTTAATATTCTTTCCTTGTTTTGTGCATTTGGTGTTTTGACTATTATGTGATGGAAGTAATTTCTTTTCTGTTCCAATCTATTTGGAGTTCTGTAGGCTTCTTGAATGTTTATGTTCATCTCTTTCTTTAGGTTAGGAATGTTTTATTCTATAATTTTGTTGAAGATATTTACTGGCCCTTTAAGTTGTGAATCTTCACTCTCTGCTATACCTGTTATCCTTAGGTTTGGTCTTCTCATTGTGTTCTGGATTTCCTGGATGTTTTGTGTTGGGAGCTTTTTGCATTTTGCATTTTCTTTGACTGTTGTGTCAATGTTTTCTATGGTATCTTCTGCACCTGAGATTCTCTCTTCTATCTCTTTTATTCTGTTGGTGATACTTGCATCTATGACTCCTGATCTCTTTGTCCTAGGGTTTCTATCTCCAGGGTTGTCTCCCTTTGTGATTTCCTTATTGTTCCTATTTCCATTTTTAGATCCTGGATGGTTTTGTTCATTTCCTTTGCCTGTTGGATTGTGTTTTCCTGTATTTCCTCTTTAAGACCTTCTAGCTGTTTATCTGTGTTCTCTTGTATTTCTTTAAGGGAGTTATTTATTTCCTACTTAAAATCTTCTATCATCATCATGAGAAATGATTTTAAATCTGAATCTTCCTTTTTCTGCTGTGTTGGGGTATCCAGGGCTCGCTGTGGTGGGAGAACTGGGTTCTGACGATGCCAAGTTGCCTTAGTTTCTGTTCCTTATGTTCTTGCCCTTGCCTTTCGCCATATGGTTATCTCTGGTGTTAGCTGGTCTTGCTCTCTCTGACTGCGGCTTGTCCTTTCTGCAAGCTCTTGCATCAGTACTCCTTGGAGACCAGTTCTCTCTGAGAGGAATTTGGGTTTGGAGAGCTGTGGTGCAGGGACAGCTCTGAAGTGCAGACAGAAACCAGAAGGATCCTGTGCCCTGCTGTTCCTTGGTTCCTGTGTCCTGATGGCTCTGCAAGGGTCCCTCTTGATAGAGGAATTTGAACAGAAGTGGTGGTTTTCCTGTGCTCGAAGGTGTGTCCGCACTCTTTGGAGACCAGCCTTCTCCTGCCACTGAGTATGGAGCCCTGTGTCACAGGATCAGTTCCTTGGCCTCAAGAGGAAATCGGAAGGCCACTCCTCATTCCCTGTGTCCTGAGGGTTCTGGGCGGGTCCCTCTGAGCAGAGGTACTGGCCTTACACCCCCCCCCACCCCCCATCACAGGCTTGTCCACACTCCTATGAGGGTAGCTCTTTCCCTGAGCTACTCGGGTATGGAGTCGCGTGGCAGAGATCACAGGTGTAAACCGGAAGGCTCTTATTAGTCATTTTTGTTTTTTAGTCTTAGAATTCTCTGTTTAGATTCAGAGGCTGTCTTTAGTATGGTTGTTTGCGTTCTTAACTCTATTTTTGAAATCCATATATATTCTGGATATTAGTTCCCTGTCAGATGTGTAGCTGGCAAAGAGTCTTTCCCGTCTGTGGCCTTCCTTCTCATTCTGTTGATTGTTCCTTTGATGGACAAAAACTTTTTAGTTTTATGAAGTACCAGTTGTTGATTACCAACCTTAATTCTTAGACAAATAGAGTCCAATTCCAGAAGCGTTCCCTGCACTTATATCGTGTAGGATACAGTCTATGTTTCCTGTAGCAGTTTCAGTGGTCCAGGCTTCACACTGAGGTCTTTTGCTCCTCGAAGATAATTTTTGTGCAGAGTGATAGATGGAGTTCTAACTTCAATCTACTGCACATGCACATCTAGTCTTGTCATAGCATTTGTGGACAATACTGGTTTCCCCCAGTGTATGATTTAGAAATCCTTATCAAATATCAGATGGCTGTATTACATCCAGGCTTTGATTTCATTTGTCTCCATGTTTACTATTGTACTAGAAGCACACTGTCTTCATTACTAAAGCTTTGAAGTATGTCTTGAGAGTTGGAATTGGAATTTCTCCAGCATTACTCTTTCTGCTAAGTGTTTTTAATCTATATAGAAACGTGTGTAGTTCTGTAGAAAATTTAGATTTTTTTTTTATTTATGGGAAGAATATCATGGGAATTCTGATTGGGATTGCACTGAACCTGTAAACGGTTTTTGATAAATAGTTGTTTTCACAATATGAATTCTGACAATACATGAACATAGGATGCCATTACATTTTCTAGTGTCCTCAATTGTTTTCTTCAGAGTTTTAAATGTCTCATTGTATAGGACTTTTTCCTCCTTGGTTAGGCTTATTTTACATATATTTCTTTCTTTGAGGCTATTGTAAGTCGGAGTGTGCCCATGTTCTCTTTCTCAGTGTGTTTAGTGTTGCTGTGTAGAAAGGTCAATGATTTTGTCAGTTGGTTTTACATCCTCCCATTTTGCTGGAATTGTTGATTGTATCTGAAGATTTTCTGTTAGAATCTGTGGGACCTCAAGTTGTAATGTCATCCTTCATCTGCAAATAGGGATGATTCTACTCATTCATTCATTTGTCTAATTTTGATTTCTTCTTTTGTCTGACTGCTCTAGTAGTAGGAGAGGGGACAGTGGACATACTGGTCTCATTTCTGATTTTAATTGTACTGTTTCAAGTTTTCTCCATTTAGGATAATATTAGTTGTATATTTGTTTTATATAGCCTCCATTATGGTGAAGTATATACCATATAGTTCTATTCTCTCTAGGGTTTTTAGTTATTTGGCATATACCTAAAAGATGCTCCACCATACCACAAGGGCACATGCTTAACTATGTTCATAGCAGCTTTATTCATAATAGCCAGAGACTGAAAGCAACCCAGATGTCCTTCAAACAAAGAATGAATACAGGAAATGTGGTTCATTTACACAATGGGATATTATTCCACTATTAAACACAAGGACATCATGAATTTTGCGGGCAAATTGGTAGAACTAGAAAATATTACGCTGAGTGTGGTAACCCAGACCCAAAAAGACAGGTATGGTATGTTCTCACTGTTAAGTGGATATTAGCCAAAAAGCAGAGAATACCCACAATACACCTCATAGACCCTAAGAAGTTAGACAAGAAGGAAGGCCCAAGTGAGGATGCTTCAATTGCACTTAGAAGAGGGAACAAAATAATCATGGGAGGCAGAGGGAGAAAGGGATCTGAGTAGGAGAGGGGAGAGGGAGGGAAAAAGAAGGACAGAATCAGGTATGGTAGGAGACAGGAGAGAAGCCCAGAGGACCAGGAGAATGAATGGAAATATGCAGCTGCCTGGGTGGGGGAGTGGAAGGAACCTCCAGAAAGTCCCAAAGACCTGGAATAGGAGAAGCTCCCAGGAGTCAATGTGAGTGATCTTAGCTGAAATGCCCAACAGTGAGGAGATAGAACCTGAAAAGTCAACCTCCAGTCATTAGAGATGGCCCCCAATGGAGGGATGGAGACATCAATCTACCTTCAAATTTTCTGACACAAAATTGTTCCTGTCTAAAGGAAATGCAGGGACAAAAATGGAGCACCAACTGAAGAAAAGGCCAACCAGTGACTAGTTCAACTTGGGATCCATCCCATGGGCGAACACCAAACCTTGAGACTATTACTGATTCGATGCTGTGCTTTGTAGACAGGAACCTAGTATGGCTGTTCTCTGAGAGACTTTATCATCAGCTGACTGAGACAGATGCAGACACTTACAGCCAATCATTGGACTGAGGTTGGAGGCCCCTATGGAAGAGTTAGGGGAAGGATTGAAGGAACTGAAGGGCATGGTAATCCCATAGGAAGACCAACAGTGTCAACTAACCCGGACCCCTGGGAGCTCCCAGAGACTAAGCCACCACCAAAAGGTATCCATGGGCTGGTCCAAGGTCCCTGGCATGTACCTAGTGAAGGACTGCCTTTTCTGGCCTCAGTGGAAGAGGATGCATCTAATTCTGTAGAGACTTGATGTCCCAGAGAGTAGGGATGCATCATATAAAAATTAAGTAAGAAAGCTTTGAAATAATATTTTTGTTAAACATTTTTTTGGATATTATTTCCCTATATAGTCCCAGCTTGCTTGGAGCTTGCTATTGGAGCAGACTGGTCATAACTTAGTGATTATATTCTCCCTGTGGCTCCTGGATGCTGTTATTGCCACCACACCAAGCTTATAGACTTTTGGACAGGGCTTCTTAAGATTTTGATACAAGATACATTTGCTTAAATATGAGAAGATTGCATACTTGTAAAACTTGCTTTTAGAAATGTCCTTTAATATGATTACTGAGAAATAATATCCACAGTTGGATTTTAATATTTTGATACCATTCATCTATAATTATGCTCCCTTTCTTGATTATAATAGGTACACATTAGAGTTACTTACATATATACATAGAGAACAAAGTATATAGAAAGAGTACAATATTGCACTTATTGTTTAAAGTGGAGTAAGTTATCATCTATCTCATAAGAATTATAACATTAATAAACTGAAACAATTATTTAATGAATACTGACTTTAAAATTGTAACCACAATCCTTACTGTTAAAGTTATACCTTAAAGTAGTAAATATGTTAATATTTTAGATACCTGTAGAGATATAATAAACTATCATAGATAGCTTTTGCTGAACGCACAAACTATCATAATAGGTTACCTACATTTCAACCCCACAGGGAGATTTTTGCTTCCCTCCCTGCCTGCAGCTCATCTTTTTTCTTTCTCTTCTGAGTACAAGATTCAGTATCTCCTAATGAATTACTTTCTAAATTATACGGTTCGTTCTCTGGTTCTTAAAAGATACACTATAGACTCCATTTGCCTACAAAAGAATGAAGTTTCTCTGTTCTTACAAGAACAAAAGTGCAGCATCCTTTCCTTGAAGGTGACAGGAGAGGTTTACTGTGTTGTACATGCACAGACAATAAATAATGTGTACAGTAAAGCACAAGTTAAATAGTGAGGTAATTTATCCTGAGTAATAATTGATTGGAATTGGTGTATATTGTGTCTCAGGTTTATTTTCTACTAGTTAGCAGATTTGGGGGGTTGTTGTTGTTGTTAAAGAAAATAACAAGTATGAAGACCTTATATACATTCTTGGTTGTTAGAGAATCTATGAAACATTTTCGTAAACAGAAGTTGAGGGATGAGGGTATTGTTATGCTGGGAAGCACAAAATATGGGACCTTTACTCATTTATTTTGTTGGTATTAGTAATAAAGTCAACAGATATCATCCTACATCATCATTCATCTTTCTACTCCATTTCTCTGTGAAACTTCATGATAAGATAGACAATGTACACTATATTTTCTCCACCATTTTACTCATTTTTTTTATGCTTCCCATTTTGTTTATCTATGAACTACATCTCATTTCCCAATGAAACTCAATACTAAAAGTGACATAAAACTTTCAAGGGTTTTAATCATCAACTCTCCCCTTTGGAAACCTAGAAAGACTGGCTTCAGCCAAATACTTCAAAAGGAGGGAATCCATCAAGGTTTGTAAAAGTAAAATTAAAATATTTTTAAGTATTTTTTCTTAAAAGACTAATAGATGTGTGGTTGAAATTCTACAAAATATGAAATAATGCATTTGATCTTGCTGCAATTCATGAAATAGTTAAATTTTTTTCAAAACAAGGTTTTACCATGTAACCCTGGTTGTCCTGGTACTTACTATGTAGACCAAGTTTGCCTTTAATTCACAGAGATCCACCTTCATGTGCTGCCCAAGTTCTGGGACTAAAGGCATACACCACTATGCCTGACTATAAAACAGTTAATTCTTGAATATGAAATTTAAACCTTGGTAAACAGCAAGCTAAATTGTTTTCACTTATTTTCCAAAATGACATAAAAATTAATGTTTTTGTTGTTTTGAGTCATTGCTATTGTGTTTGCTACTACTATAACTAGGCAAAATAGATTAGTAAGTGTTTATTGCCAATTCCTTAAGTTTTTACAACAAATCTTACAACAAAGCAACTTACTTATATGGTCTTCTTCATGCTTATGCAGACTGCAGACATTTTAGGCTTAAGTTCACATTAAGTAAAGAAACCATAGCAATACAATGGAAAGACATGTGTAGACAGAACAGAACTAATGACTGCTAAAGAGACATTAGAACTGAAGCCCTTCTAAACCACAAATGCAGAGGGTGGGTATAAAAAGTTATGTTTGCTCTGTTTCCCTGTGATACAAAGAGACAAGAAGTTTCCTCATTGCTCCCTTCATGTCCTTGTTCCTCAAAGTATAGATAAAAGGGTTAAGCATAGGAGTCACCAAACTGTAGAACAGAGACAGAAGTTTGTTCTTGTCCTGGGAATTAGAAGATGAGGGTTGTACATACATGCTAATTACTGGTCCATAGAAAAGAGTCACGACAACAACATGAGAACCACATGTATTAAAGGCTTTCTTCTTGCCCTCCAAGGAACGAATCCTAAGCACGGTTGCTACAATGAATCCATAGGAAACAAGAATAAGTAACAAGGGAACCAGAGAGTAGAAAGTCCCTACAATGGAGAGCATAGCTATATTGAAAGCAGTGTTAGCACAGGACATCTTAATCATCACTGGGACCTCGCAGAGAAAGTTGTCTACCTTGTTGTTTCCACAAAATGGCAGCTTGACGGTGAGGGTTGATTGAAGCAAAGAGTTGGCCAAACCACTCAACCATGCGGTTAACACAAGGAGGATACAGAGTTGCTGGTGCATGATCGCTGTGTACCTTAGGGGCTTGCATACAGCAATATAACGATCCAAAGACATCACAGCCAGGAGAATGCACTCAGTAGCGCCCAGGAAGTGAAAAAGATAATACTGTGTCACACAGCCTCCATAGCTGATGGATTTATCTGGGCCCCAAAGATTCCGAAGCAGCTGAGGGATGGTGGTTGTGGTGAAACACAGATCCAAGAAGGAGAGGTTGGAAAGGAAGAAGTACATTGGGCTGTCCAGGTGAGAGTCTATCCTGGATACAACAATAATTGATATATTTCCCAGCACTGTGCAGACATAAGCAACAAGCACCATTATGAAGAGGGGCATTTCCAGCCATGGATAGTTGGAGAAGCCCAAAAGAATGAAGATCTTTGGAGCACTTTCATTACCTAGGTTCATTACTGTGGTTGATTGGCAAAGTCAAGTGAAGGTGAAGACTTGTATTTTAGTATGGAGTTTCTATGATAGTTAAGACATTGTGTTAAGTAAAATAAATTATTAAGAAACTTTCCTTATAATCCACTCCACTAAACTGATTTGATACTTGCAAACACAAAAATTAATAGTCTAAAGAAACAAATATTCCCTTTCAGCATCTCCAAGAGAAAGATTAATGAATCTACACATTTAACCAAGCATTATAATACAGCATATTTTAATAGAGTATAAACAAGAAATGGGAAATTTAGATTGATCTTATGTGAGCTGGAAGAATAAGGACGATCCATGGATGATTATAGAGAACGTGTAGGAACCACCCATGTTGACTTGGCTCATCTTAATTTCCAACATATATGATCTACTTACACTTGCTGTACTCTAGTTGGATTAAGGGTTGGTTTGGGAGACTTCAGAACCTGAGTTACATAGAAACAACAAATATTGCTCTACTTTCAAAAACTTTGACTGACTTTTGCCAATTTAAACTTACTCAAGTAAACTTACTCAGCATTTTGCTATGAGAAAATGACCTCTTGAAATAAATTCAGAAAATAAGATTAAATGAATTTATTACAAATCCTAGAGGTAGAATATCATTAAGACAACATGACTTATCAGCATACTGTGTACATTATGAGTCGTAATCTGTCATACATTTAGATACTTAGGAATTATTTTTGTCAAATTATTTAGTTGCTAAGAGAATCAGTCATTATACATAAGGACACCTTTTCTCCCCCCCCCAACCTGCCACACCCTGCTTTCTTTCATACAGTTTGAGACATGGTTTTCCTCAGTAGGTTAGGCTTCCTTGGAACGTACTGCATAGCTTTGGCAGTCTCAGATTTATGATGAGATTGCCTCTTCATCTGCTCCAGTGTTGTGGTTACAGACATGGAGCACCACAGGCATCAGCTTTTTATTGTGCAATTTTTAATTCAGTATTCCTTCTAGTTGTATCGAATGCTAGCACTTCTCCTCACATAACGATTGCATTTTCTTTCATCCCATTTTCTTAAATTCCTCAGATCATCTCATTTGAATCTGATTAATGCCTTCAATATTTTAATATTTGTGTGCATCTATCTTAATTAATGGAAATACCCAGTCATGCAAGGAGCATCCCTGGTCTGTCTTAAATGCATTTCAATATTGTAAATCCTAAAGGTGTTTGTTGGTATCAAAATATAATTTTGCACACTTTCCCTAATATGCACATTTGCATAAAGAAGTCATAGCATGCAGAGTTATACTAAACTTACGTCAAATCAAATGAATAAACTCCACCCACATAAAACACCTACCTTAAATCAATGTTGACTTCCTGTGGGGGTACTCTGCTTTCTTGAAAATTGGTCTTTTTAATCAGAATTCAGTGTTGATAGCAAATAAGAAATGACTGCCCCTCTCTATTCAGTGGCTTTATATAACATAAATCTTTAATATTTGATTTGAAAAAATCAGATGTATTTTAAAGTAAAAAAAAAAAGTACATTTTACTCTGAAAAAAAAAAAAACTGAGGAAGGACCTGGTTATTTGGCTTCAAGGTAGACTCTTTGCCTAATCTGTACAAGACCTTGGGTTTGAATTCTGGCACCACAGAAAACAAAGCAAAGGAGGGGCTTTCACACCTTATAAAGCTGTGGGACTTTGTGGCTGTGTGTAAATAATAAATCTCAGTGGAAATTTCTTGGCAAAAGGCACTATAAAAAATTCCCCCTTGTGAGTACACTTCCTTATAATCTTCTTGTGAGGATAAAATCAAATAATAAACTTTAGCATGTTGTGGAGAATGCATTGGGGCTAAAACAGTTTAAACAAACAAATAAATAAACAAACAAAACATTTCTTTAAAAATCTCAGAAATTTGTCATGGCTCATGAGGAAAACTTAGGGATTATTATTGTATCAAAATCTGGCTATCTTTTATTTCTACTTTCCTCCAAGTATTGTTCTTAAAATCCCACCGGGTTAATCATATGATAATCTCACATCTTTGTAGGAGTGGAAGAGGCCAACCCATTCCAATAGGAGTTTTAAGAAACTAAAAGGCTGTTGTCTTAATATTTCTTTCACAATATCCTAGCACATTATAGACTTTTTACTTGATCTTACTTTGATGATGATACTTAAATTCTTCATTTAAAAATAAAGTGCAATGGATAGTACCTTCAACTTCTAAAAGTTAAAAACACTGTATGTAATGTATTATGTACATTAGTGTTTCAATCATCCATTAAATTAGTCAATATTAAGTACACAATATGTGTCAACTGTGGTTTTTAATATACTTCGAACACTGAAAAGCAATATCCACAAAATTCCTTTGATAAGACATATTCTAATACAGAGAATAGTTGTGTTTATTCTCACTGTATTGAAAGATCAAGTTCTAGAATAACAGGTGTGTAATGTAAATAATTTCAAATAATATGAAATTATAAAACAAATCAAAATAATTTTGAGGAATGATTTCATATAACCCTTTCTGACTGGAAATTCTCGATGCTCCTACTTCCACCTCCCAATTTCTGGGATTACTTGGTTGTGTCACTCAGGGTGGACTATCAGTTGGCTTGTAACATGGATCCCAGATATTTAAACTTATAAATCCTAAAGCCCTTTGAGAATGGGCTCTGTGTGTGTATGTATGTATACCTGTGCATGCATGTGCATACCAATAGGAAATGGTCATGTCTGAAAACACACATACAAACAACATTCTAAAGATTGAGCAGATTTTATTTATATATTTAAGAATATGCATGTATATACATATATATATGTATCAAAAACTAATACAGTCATAGATTTGAAAGAGAGCAAGGAGGAGTTTATGAGAGGACTCAGAGGGACAAGAGAGAAGGGAGAAATTATGTAGTTATATTATAATCTCAAAAAATAAAATTAATAATATATTTTTACATTTTAACTTTGAGAGATTAATAAGACACATGAGGTTAGAATGTAGAATGCCAGCCGGGTGGCTAAGGGGTAGATACATGTGGCCTCATCAAAGCTGTTACTCCTTGCCATATGGTAACTAGCCAGTGCTCAATTAATTTTTGCTGAAATAATGGAGAGCATGTAATCAAGCTTCCAGCTTCATTGGGACCACAAACCACCAAAGGACTAGTCTTCATTCCAAGTGGCCCCAGAGAGCAGTGCAGGACCACAGTTCAGCTTCAGTGGGCCCTAGGTCCACCAAGAGACTTGAGGCTGTGGCTTCATTATCTCACAAGTCATAATGTGTCAGGTTAGGTATTCTGACTTCTAATGTTCCAGTGGTCATTGCATGACCAGACAGATGTCTGTATTCTTGCAGTCTCAGAGGTTGGTTTGGGTGTACTTTTCCAAGCACAGCTCCCAGCGAGTACACAGATGTCAGTGAGACTCACATTTGGTATTCTGCCCCTAGAGTGCTCACAAACTTCAAGAGATTATGGGAGTTTTTACCTCTAAAATTCCATTTGACAACAATACCAAGAAACACCAGTCCCCATAACTGAACTTCATGCAGTATCACCCTAGAAAGAGTGATAGAAAATAAAACAACCAAATAGAAAGCAAGAACAGAAGGTCAAAACTAAAAGACAAATTTATTCCAACCAATGTGCAAAACTTAAACAAAAACTAAACAAAACAAAACAAATAAAAACCTCAAGAAATGCAGCACAACTATGTCCATGACCCATCCACAAATAATCACCTCCCATATAGTAGAATCCAAAACTACAGAGATAAATGTAATATCTAAAAAAAAAAAATCAGTCTTACTTTTTTTTTTGAACTAGATCTCAGCTTATTGTGAAAGTTTTTTTTTCTTCATCTAGTTGTCTGAGGTTAGAATATAATCTGTTAAACATAAAATACTTAAATTTTTTTGCTTAATGCATTGTAATTGTAATTACATTCCTGTAGACAATAGATAGCTTTTTACTGATTGATACTCTCTAGCCAAAGGTTGGTAAACTCTCAGTTGTCTTTGTGAGTACAGAGCATCAATGGGAAGACCTGAAGTTATGAATAAGGTTGGTAAGCTTATCTATTTTTTTAAATTGTGCATAAAGTTTTATCTAGTAAACTTATTTCTAGGAATTTATGTTGACAGAAATATGTGTGTACTGTGGGATATCTATCACAGTATTATACACAATGGTAAATTATGAGAAACATGTCAAAATTAAATACAGAAGTAATAAATTATGAAATTATTTGTAGATATTTCTATAATAATTAAAATGTTATTTTCTAGGCTAAAACTTTAGAAGCCAATATTATCATCATCTTATAAAGTCACACTATAAATATGATTGAAATCAACCAATTTGTAAAAAGATTATGCAATTGGAAATTGTTTCTGACAGATCAACTCTTACAGTTTTTATAGGCCATTCATTTTTGTGTTTTGAAATGACAAAGGAAGGTTGACTTCAGTCAAAATAACACACAACCTAATTCATAAGTTACACATTAAATGTTACTTGTTTTCAGTAGGTTTTGAAAACTTTACTACTGCCACTCTCAACTAAAAAATAAGTTGACAAATCCTGACTAAATTCAGAGAAAATAAATATTAGTCTTCTAAAATATACAGGATTCATCTTCCTAATGGGACCATAACATTCAAATACCTCCAATGTTCTCCCTTGAAGATATGTTAGCTTCACTCTGAGCAAAGAGCACCATTCCTTTACGTTTCCCAAAGCCATTACACTGAGATTCATCAGATACCTATAATACTTGCTGAAGTTACCCCTTAAATATTTCTATTTGACCATCACAAAGTGTCCTTCCTTATCTTTTTTGATAACTTTTGGTTGAAAGTTGATTTTATTCGATATTAGAATGGCTACACCAGCTTGTTCCTTGGCACCATTTGCTTGGAAAATTGTTTTCCAACCTTTTACTCTGAGGTAGTGTCTGTCTTTGTAACTGAGGTGCATTTCCTGTATGCAGCAAAATGCTGGGTCCTGTTTACATATCCAGTCTCTTAGTCTATGGATTTTTATTGGAGAATTGAGTCAATTAATGTTAAGAGATACTAAGGAAAAGTGACTGGTGATTCCTATTATTTTGATGTTATTTTTATGTTTGTGTGGCTATCTTCTTTTGGGTTTGTTGAAAGATTATTTTCTTGCTTTTTCTAGGGGGTAGTTTCCTTCCTCGTGTTGGTGTTTTCCATCTATTATCCTTTGTAGGGCTGGATTTGTGGAAAAATATTGTTTAAATTTGGTTTTATCATGGAATATCTTGTTTACTTCGTTTCTGGTAATTGAGAGTTTTGCTGGGTATAGTACTGTGGGCTGGCATTTGTGTTCTCTTAGTGTCTGAACGACATCTGCCCAGGATCTTCTAGCTTTCATAGTCTCTGGTGAGAAGTCTGGTGTAATTCTGTTAGGTCTGCCTTTATATGTTACTTGGCCTTTTTCCCTTACTGCTTTTAATATTCTTTCTTTGTTTAATGCATTTGGCATTTTGATTATTATATGATGGGAGGAATTTCTTTTGTGGTCCAGTCTATACGGAGTTCTGTAGGCTTCCTGTATGTTCATGGGCATCTCTTTCTTTAGGTTAGGAAAGTTTTCTTCTATAATTTTGTTGAACTGGCCCTTTAAGTTGTGAATCTTCACTCTCTGCTATACCTATTATCTTTAGGTTTGGTCTTCTCCTTGTGTCCTGGATTTCCTGGATGGTTTGGGTTAGGAGTGCTTTGCATTTTGCATTTTCTTTGACTGTTGTGTCAATGTTTTCTATGGTATCTTCTGCACCTGAGATTCTTTCTTCTATCTCTTTTATTCTGTTTATGATGCTTTTATCTATGACTCCGGATCTCTTTCCTAGGTTTTCAATCCCCCCCAGTTGTCTCTCTTTGTGATTTCCTTATTGTTTCTGTTTCCATTTTTAGATACTGGATGGTTTTGTTCAATTCCTTCACCTGTTTGGTTGTGTTTTCCTGTGATTCTTTAAGGGATTTTTGTGTTTCATCTTTAAGGGCTTCTACCTGTTTACCTGTGTTCTCTTGTATTTCTTTAAGGGAGTTCTTCATAACCTTCGTAAAGTCCTCCATCATCATCATGAGAAGTGATTTATAGATCTGAATCTTGCTTTTCTGGTGTGATGGTATATCCAGGATTTGCGATGGTGGGAGAATTGGGTTCCTATGATGCAAAGTAACCTTGGTTTTGTTGTTTATGTTCTTACACTTGCCTCCTGCCATCTGGTTATCTCTAGTGCTACATGCCCTTCCTATATCTGACTGAAGCCTGTCCTTCCTGTGATCCTGGTTGTGTCATAACTCCTCAGAGACCAGCTGTCTCTGGGATCCTGTGATTCTGTGATCCTGTGATCCTGAGATCCTTGGTGTGATAGAGATCGTGGGGGTCAAGCTGCCCCTGCAACCTTGAGATCCTGGTGTGACCAAGCTCCTGGAATCCTGTGATCCTGTGATCCTGGGAATGTTAGAGCACCTGGGAGCTGAGTTTCCTCTGGGTGTTGTAGGACTGGCTGAGGTGTTTGCACCCAAGGGCTGCTCAGGGCACCAGCCCAAAACTGAAGGAACCCATGTCACTGGTCTGGCAGAGTTCCTGAGTCCCTGGATCCTGCTGGTTCTACTTATTCCTGGTGTTGGGATCAGTCTTACTTTTTAGAAGAATTGCTGACCCTATAGAAGGTTCAAGCAAACAGATAAGCAAAGTAAGAAAATCTATTCAAGACCTCCATAAGACAGTCTCTAAAGTGAATGAAATAGTAAATTGGAGATAAAAGTCCAACATATAGTCCTATTTACAACCCACCAGACCTAGCTTAAGTTCCACATCCAGTATTCTGGACTAGTCTGGTTGTCACTGTCTATATCAGAGCTAACCTCTAGACTTCTGGCAGGAACTGCCTTACCTGCCATCATTCACACATCACTTTTTCACTGTATCTAACCTCTCTAACAAGCAGTTTTTCCCATCTCCTTCTCCAAGGTCTAGCCTGATGAAACTCCCTGTCCTCCACATCCATGTTTTCTCCCCAATTCATCTAGGCTAGTCTGAGTTTAACATACAGCTCAGTCTGGCCTCTACTGCCTATACCACAAACAATCTCTAGGCTTCAACAAGAACTTTCTCTACTTATCTCTCAACCCATAGTTCTCTCCCAAGACATACCCAGCCTTTCCACCCAGCTATATCTACCCCTACACTTCCACCATAGCCATTCCACCATAGCCATTTTCAATCTCTGGGCCTAATATACCCTCAAAGCCCCTCTTCTGCCCATAAATAAATCCATAACAGACGTAGAACTAACAAAAGAATTCCATATGCCCAGACATCATCACCAACATTATAAAGGATCAATCCAGTATCTTCTCTCAGAACATACCAATCCTATAGATCTGTTTGTCAATAAGAATTGCCTAGATAATCTTGAGAACACAGAATTTTTAAAAATCATAATCTTCATGAAGGAATTTAAGGAGTTTAAAGAAGACACACAAAAAATATAACTCAATGAAATTAAGAAGAATAAACACCAGTAATGCTCTCAAAAACACAGCACACAGTTGGTGAAAATGATGGAGACAATTGAGGACTTGAGAATAGATTCAGTAAGGAGATAGCGTTAACAAGGACTCAAGCTGAAATAAAGGTGGAACTGGAAAACCCAATAACCCAACTAGAAACCCAAAGGAAAGCCTAACAAGTAGAATGAACCAAGCAGAAGATACAATGGCAAGACTTGACAACAAAGCAGAGGATCTAGATCAAATAAGTAAGAAATATGAAATAATAAATTAAAATATAAAAAGTGAACATTCAAGAAATGCGGAATACCATGGTAGGCGGAAGCTTCAAATTATAGACATAGATGAGGAACAAGAATCCTGAGTGAGTCCCATGAGTTTGTTGGCAAGATCATAGAAGAAAATTTCCCCAAACTAGGGAAAGACACACTGATGCAGGTACAGGAAACACAAAAACATCAATTGGGCAAGAGCAGAAAAGAATTCCTCATGGAAAAATCATAGTTAAAACACTAAATATACACAATAGGAAAGCTGCAAGAGAAAGAATGCAAGTCACGTAAAATTCATTAGAATAACAACTGACTTCTCAATGGAAATTATGAAAGTCAGAAGATCCTGGAGCAATACACTCTAAATCCAAAGACTATGGTGGCCAGCCTAGACCCATTTAACCAGGAAAAATATCTGCAATAACTGAAGAAAAATTTTGAACTTTTTATGAAATAAACAGCCTATATTTATAGAGCCAAATAAACCAATCTCTAGAAGATATTAAAATCAGCCCTATGAGGGAAATTTACTGCTCTAAGTACCTACATTAAAATTAGAAAAAACACAAACAAACAATATAATCATACAATTCAAGAATTTGAAAAAAATGAACAAACCAAACCCAAATCCAGTAGATAGCAAGAAACAATAAAACTCAAAGAAATTAATGGAATGGTGGTTCTAAGAGGCAAGTTCAGCAAACTAAGAGTCTACACCAAAGACAACTGGAGAGATCTCATGTTTAAACTTAACAACATACCTGAGAAAAAATAACGCCTGTTTGTTTGCTTGTATACAACAAATTAAACCTATAGGAAATGATATTTTAGGATGGAGAGAGGAATGAGCATAGCAAAAACTAGAAAGAAATAATAAGCCATAATCATTAAAACACAAACAACAAAAAATGATACCAAAATCAACAATATGATGACCACAATTAACACATACATTTCAACAGTAACTTTTTAAATACCAATGGCCTCGATTATCTAATCACATGACATGGGGTGACTAAATGGATCAATAAACAAATTCATAGCTATTGTGCACCTGTCTTTAATCCCAGCACTCAGAGGAAGGTGGATCTCTGAGTTCAAGGCCAGCCAGATACAGAAAGTTCCAAGACATTCAGGATTACACAGAGAAAACCTGTCTCAAAAACAAAAACAAACAAACAAAAAACAAAATAACAATAAACAAGAAGAAATAAGGAGGAGAAGCAAACAAATAACAAAGAAAAAGAAACAAAGTTCATCTGTTGTCTATGAGAAATACACCTTGGTCAGGGGATGTTGGAACATGTGTTTAATCCCGTCACTCAGAAAGCAGAAGGATCTCAATGACTCTGAGGCCAGCAAGGCTGATATAGCTAGCTCCAAGATGTCAGGACAATAAAGATGCTTTCAAAAAGAAACCAGAGAAAGAGAGAGAAAGCTAAAAGACACATCTTAGCTCTAAAGATGGCATTGCCTCAGAGTGAACGGTTAGATAAAAGCTCCCCAATCAAATGGAACCAGGAAGTATGAAAGTATCACTATCCTATTATCTGATAGAATAAAATAAAACTAAGCAGAAGAGACAAAGAAGGACTCTTCGTTCTAATCAAAGAAACAGTTACCAAAAAGACATTATTATCCTAAATTTATATGCACCAAACTTTGGATTCCCAGTTGAATTTTTTAAAAAAAAAAAAAATCTATTACCAACTTTAGAAACACAGATTAACATCAATCCATTAAGACTAGATGATTTCATACTCCACTTCTTCAATAGACATGTTATCTAGA
>JADRCH010000130.1:115465-133990 GCA_019843965.1 Rhynchomys soricoides | reverse complement strand
TAATTTGAAGCATATATTTTCTAATTCCTTTTACAAAACCAGTATCCAACCAGTAACAAAACCACACCACAACTCAACAAGAAAGGATTACTGTGAACCGATATCTCTTATGAACATAGATACAAAAGTTCTTAATAAAATTCTGGAAAATCTTCTTACCTAGGACAATAAAACAACTGAAGTAGATCAAAGGAATACAAATTGGAAAGAAAAAAATCAAAGTATCTTTATTTGCTGATGACATGATAGTATATGCAAGTGAACCTAAAAATTCCACCAGAAAACTACTACAGCTAAAAATCACTTTCAAGAAAGAAGCTGGATACAAAAATTAACTCACAAAAATCAGTAGCTCTTCTATATACAAATAATAAATGAACTGAAAGAAATCAGAAAAACAATACCTTTTACAATAGTTTGAAATAATATAAAATACCTTGAAATTCTAACTGAGCAAGTGAAAGACTTAAATAATAAAAATTTCAAGTCAGTGAAGAAAGAAATTGAGGAAGATATCAGAAGACGGAAGAATCTCCTGTGCTCATGCATCAGTAGGATTAACAGTAAAAATGGCCATTCTACCAAAAGCAATCAACAAAGTCAATACAATCCCCATCAAAATTCCAACACAATTTCTAGCCTCATATAGAAACAAACCAAATAATCCCAGATAGCTAAAGAAGTAGTAGTAGTAGTAGTAGTAATAGTAGTAGTAGTAGTAGCAGCAGCAGCAGCAGCAGCAGCAGCAACCATGTCTCCTCCTCCTCCTCCTCCTCCTCCTCCTCCTCCTCCTCCTCCTCCTTCTTTTTCTTCTACAAATGGTAGTGGTCAAACTGAATGGCTGCATGTAGAAGAATCCAAATGGATCCATATTTATCACCTTCCACAAAACTCAACTCCAAGTGGATCAAAGACCACAACTTAAAACCAAATACACTGAACCTGATAAAATGAAGAGTGAGAAATAGCCTTGAACTCATTTGCAAAGGAAAAGACTTTCTGAACAAAACACCATTAGCCCAGGCATTAAGATCAACAATTAATAAATGGGATCTCATGAAACTGAAAAGCTTCTGTAAGGCCAAAGATAACATCATTTGGACAAAGTGGCAGCCTTCAAAATGAATAAAGATTTTTATCAATTCCATATCCAATAGAGGTCTAATATCCAAAATTTACAAAGCACTCAAGAAACAACATATCAAGAAAATAAAATAATCCAATTACAAATGGAGTACAAATAGATCTAAACAGAGAAATTTCAGTAGAGCAATCGCAAACAGCTGAGAAATAAAGAAATGTCCAACATCTCTAATCATTGGGAAATGCAAACCAAAACTACTTTGAGATTCCAACTTAATGCTATCTAACATGAGTAAAACAAGTGACAGCTTATGCTAAAGAGGCTATGGAGCAAGAGGAACATTCTTCCATTGCTTGTGAGAATCAATGCAATACAGCCATCATGGAAACCAGTAGCAATACCTCAGGGAGATGGGAATCAATCTACGCCAAGACCCAACTGTGCCACTCCTGGGCATATACTCAAAGGATGCTCCAGCATACCACAAGGACATTTGCTCAACTATGTTCATACCAGCTTTATTTGTAATAGCCAGAAATTGGAAACAGCATAGATGCCCTTCAACAGAAGAATAGATAAAGAAAATGTGGTATATTTACACAATGGAGTATTACTCAGTTGTTTGGTTTTTTTTTTAAATAACATTGTGAAACGGGTGGAAGTAGAAAAAAAAACATCCTGAGTGAGGGAACCCAGGCCTAGGTTAAATGTGGTATGTGTTCACTTGTATATGGATATTAGACACTAAATAAATAATATCCAAGCTATAATGCATAGACCCTGCGAGATTAGGAAGAAGAATAGACCAGGAGGGATACGTGAATCTTCCTAGAAGAAAGAAATACAATAGATTTTATAGGTTGAACTGCGGTGGGGAAAAATGGAACAGGAAGATTAGGTAGGGAAGGGAAGGGAGAAAATGTGGGGAGAGACAGCTAGAATTGAAGGGAATTTGAAGAGTGGTATGGAAACTTGGTGCAGTGAAAACTTTCTAAAGTATATGAGGTCTATCCTAATGTAGTCCTCAAATAATGGGGGAGACAGAATCCCAAATGGCCATCTCTGGTCACCAAACAAAGCTTCCAGTACCTGGATTGGGTTAGATCCAGTTGAGTTGTTGGTGAAAGGGTTCAGTAATAACTATTCCTTCTTGTCAACTTGACCATATCTGGAATAAACTACAATCCAATATTGGAGGGCTCACCTGTGTCCAGATCTTGAAGCTGGAAGGCACAAGTTTCCTGGATCTGGGCATGGATATCTTGAGGCATAGTGGTCATGAAAAGTTTAGGCCGAGGCAAGGTAGTATACACCTTTAATCTCAAAAGACTGAGCCAGGGAGATCTCTTAGTTCAAGGTCAGCCTGGGACAAAGCAAGTCCCAGATCCATGTATGGTAGTATACGACTTTAGTCTGGGCCACACCTTCTGCTGGAGGCCTGCATAAGGACATGGGAAGAAAAAAGATTCACTCTTCTTCAACTGCTTGTACTTAGTTCCCAGCACATCTGTTGGAGACGACTTCTTCAGTATTCTAGCTTACAAAGAAGACCAGCTGAAACAACTAGCCTTGTGGGACTGAGCAACTACTAGATTCTTGGATTTTCCATCCACAGCTGCCCATTGTTGGGTTAGTTGGACTGCAGACTGTAAGTCATCACAATAAATTCCTTCAATATAAAGAGACATTCCATAAGTTCTGTGACTCTAGAGAATTCTAATTACTGCTGTGGAGACTCTAAAATTGTATTAGTTCAAAATAACCTTCACTTTTAAAGATCTATCATTATATAATAAAAAAGGTTTAGGTTGTTTTTCTATTTTTGAAAGAATGTCATCTACCTTACAGCATGGAATACATTGAGTCTATGGATTGCTTTAGATAGTACAGCCATTTTAACAGCATTGAGCCTTCTACTTATGTACATGTTTATCTTTCCACTTTCCGTGTATGTCTCTTTTTAATATCTTGCATTGATTTTTTTCTAATTTTCATTATAGAGATTGTTTCACTTTGTTTAAAATTAGTATTTTGTGATTTTTATAGTTATGCTCAATGAGATCTTTTTGTTGTTTACTTCAGATGACTCTCTTTCAGGATATCAAAATGCATTGATTTTCAAAAATTATTTCAATTTTGAAATTACAGTACAATTTGTGTCATTTTCTCCTTCATTTTCTTCTTGCAAGCATCCCATGGAACCCTGCTTGCTCCCTTTGAAAATCTTGGACACTTTTCTCATTAATTATTGTTACATAAACATACATAGAGGTACCATTAACACAAACTAAGCAGGTTGTATTTATATATTTAGGAATGTTTGGTTCATCTATTTTTATACCATGCAACTTTATTTATTTTTAGTTATGGCAAATGTAAAACTCTAAACTATGAAACAAATGGACAAACATAGAGATAATATTTTAAGACATTGGAATATGCAGTTTTTTTCAACAGCACCACAAACAAATGTATAGATAGATAAATGGGTCATATCAACCTAAAATTATCTGAAAAGCAAAGAAAATAATTATCTCAGTGAAGAGAGAACAGAAAAGATGGGAGAAAACGGTAAAACCATGCATTCAACAAGAAAAATACCCATAAAATATATGTAAATCTAAAAATCCAATAGCATAACAAAATATGATACCCAATCAAGCTAGATAGACACTATAAAAATATACAAATGTATATTAAAATGTTCAATATTGCTAATTATCAAAGAAATACAATGTACTGTTATATCGCTCAACCAATAATGGCAATTATCAAAATCAAAATATGACAGCTACTTACAATTATGATTCTCATTCCTATTTTCCTAGGTATCTTTAATAATTTCTTCACAATTCACAATTCATAGTGAGATACACTGTCATACTATGTAGTCATATCTGACCTGGAACTCGCTATATAGAGTGATCTGGATTCAAGCTAATGTCAAATTTTCTGCCTTTGCTTCCTGAATACTAGTTAAGATTGTAGGAATGAGTAACCACTCCTGGCAGAAACATAATTTAATACAGTGTTTATGGAAAACAGTATGGAGGGTATTCACAAAAACCTCAAATATAATTACTACATAAAAATGCTCTCTGTATCATCCATTGTATAAAAAATTCATATTTCCTAATGTCTGTTTTAAACAAACAAACAAGGAAACTTTATTGTCATTTAATGTAAGTTACCAATTTAAAAAAATAATTTTTAGAATCACAGGATCACAGAGACAGCTGGAATTCAAGGAGTTCTGACACAACCAGGATCACAGGAGGGAGAGGCTCCAGTCAGAGACAGCAAGGCCTGTAACACTAGAGATAACCAGATGGCAGGGCAAGGGCAAGAACATAAGCAACAGAAACAAAGGCTACTTGGCATCATCAGAACCCAATTCTCTCACAACAGTAAGTCCTGAATACTCAAACACACCGGAGAAGCAAGATTCAGATTTAAAATCACATTTCATGATGATGATAGAGGACTTTAAGAAGGACATGAATAACTCCCTTAAAGAAATACAGAAGAACACAAGTAAACAGGTAGAAGCATTTAAAGAGGAAACACAAAAATGCCTTAAAGAATCACAGGAAAACACAACCAAACAGGTGAAGGAATTGAACAAAACCATCCAGTATCTAAAATTGGAAACAGAAACAATAAAGAAATCACAAAGGGAGACAACTGGGGGGGATTGAAAACCTAGGAAGGAGATCAGGAATCATAGATACAAGCATCGCCAACAGAATACAAGAGATAGAAGAGAGACTCCCAGGTACAGAAGATACCATTAAAAACATTGACACAACAGTCAAAACAAATGCAAAATACAAAAAGCTCATAACCCAAAACATCCAGGAAAACCAGGACACAATGAGAAGATCAAACCTAAGGATAATAGGTATAGAAGAGAGCTACAATTCCCAATTTAAAGGGGAAGTAAATATCTTCAATAAAATTACAGAAGAAAACTTCCCTAACCTAAAGAAAGAGATGCCCTAGTGAGATTATGAGTTTAAAGAGTGCCGGTCTGCTGAGTTTTGATGCTGCTGATATTGCTGGTAATATTGTCCATTGCTTGAGGTCAGTAGTTCCATCTTGGTCAAGTTCCAAGAATGGCATATATAGTTTTATCATGCTAGCCCTTTTTGTCCTGGTAATACTTTTATTCTTGCCTATCATGTTAAAACTTGCCTTTAAGAACACCAACATGTTAGCAGCCAAAATACATGGCTTGAAACTAAGAATGGATCCCTAGAAAGAGTTATTAATTTGACAGGCTGGCAATCAGAGACAGGAAAGTTCTGCACAGACCCATACTAACCTAAGACAGAGTACATTGCTTTTGATAATGTACATTCCATGTGGGGTACAGAAGACATTCATGTCAGAACAACCTAAGACAGATGTAGCCTTGTTTATAAAATAAAAAAGGGGGAGATGTAGAGAGCTTTAGGGGGCTGCTTGGCAGGAATTTGACATTGGGCCAGGACAAAGAAGTGGGATTCAGGCAGGAATCTGTCATTGGGCCATGACAAGGAAGTAAGTTCAGGCAGGAATCTAATTATAGGCTGGAAGAGGGAAGTAAGTTCAGACAGAAATCTAATCTTAGTCTAGAATGAAAATTAGGCTTCAGGCATGAAAATGACTTTGGGTTAAAATGGGGAAGTAGGCTCAGATATTTGGGTCATCCTGATAAGCCCTTAGTAACTGTGATCACAGGACTTTGTTTTTACCTTGCTTGTTCCTTGACTATTTGTGTTTTATTGCATTGTTTGCCTTTATTACTTGCATGTAATTAAAACTTTATAAATGCAGATTGGGAAAAAATAAACCTGCCTTCAGTCTCAGAATTGACTGAGGCCATGCTGAAAAAGAAAAAAAAGAAAGAAAGAAAGAAAAGAAAGAAAGAGATGACCATGAACATACAAGAACCCTACAGAACTCCAAGTACCCTGGACCACAAAAGAAATTGCTCCTGTCATATAATAATCAAAACACCAAATGCACAGGACAAAGAAAAAATATTTTAAAAGCAGTAAGGGAAAAAGGTCAAGTAACACATAAAGGCATACCTATCAGAATTACACCAGACTTCTCACCAGAGATTTTAAAAGCCTGAACAGATGTCATACAGACCCTAAGAGAACACAAATGAGAGGTGAGGCTATTATACCCAGCAAACTCTCAATTACCATAGATAGAGAAAACAAGATATTCCATGACAAAAACAAATTGATACAATATATTTCCACAAATCCAGCCCTACAAAGGATAACAGATGGAAAACACCAACACAAGGAGGAAAACTATACATGAGACACAGCAGGAAAATAATGTTCTTTCAACAAACCCAAAAGAAGATAGCCACACAAACATAATTCCACCTCTAACAACAAAAATAACAGAAAGCAACAATCACTTTTCCTTAATGTCTCTTATCATCAATGGACTCAATTCCCCAATAAAAATACATAGACAAACAGACTGAATACATAAACAGGACCCAGAATTTTGCTGTGTACAGGAAATGCACCCCAGTGATAAAGACAGACACTACTTCAGAGTAAAGGGCTAGAAAACAATTTTCTAAGCAAATAACCCCAAGAACCAAACTGAAGTAGCCATTCTAATATCAAATAAAACCTACTATCAACCAAAAGTTATCAAAAATGATAAGGAAGAACACTTCACACTCATCAAAGGAAAAATCTACCGAGATGAACTCTCAATTCTGAACATCTATGCTCCAAATGCAAGGACACCCACATTCATAAAGGAAACTTTACTAAAGCTCAAAGCACACATTGCACCTCACACAGTAATAGTGGGAGACTTCAGCACTCCACTCTCATAAATAGACAGATCATGGAAACAGAAACTAAACAGAGAGACAGTGAAACTAACAGAAGTTATGGAACAAATGGATTTAACAGATATTTATAGAACATTTCATCCTAAAGCAAAAGAATATACCTTCTTCTCAACATCTCATGGTACCTTCTCCAAAATTGACCATATAATTGGTCACAAAACAGTTCTCAACAGATACAAGAAGATTGAAACAATCCTATGCATCCTGTCAGTTCACATGGATTAAGGCTGCTCTTCAATAAAAACAAAAACAACAGAAAGCCCACATACATGTGGGAGCTAAACAATGCTCTACTCAGTGATAACATAGTGAAGGAAAAAATAAAGAAAGAAATTAAAGACATTTAAGAATTTAATGAAAATGAAGGCACGACACACCAAAACTTATGGGATACAAGGAAAGCAGTGTTAAGAGGAAAACTCATACCTATGAGTGTCTCCAAAAAGAAATTGGAGAGATCATACACTGGCAGCTTGACAGCATATCTGAAAGCTCTAGAACAAAAAAACAAACAAACAAAAATAACAAATACACCCAAGAGGAGTAGAGGGCAGGAAATGATCAAAGTCAGGGCTAAAATCAACCCAGTAGAAACAAAAAGAACTATACAAAGAATCAACAAAACCAGGAGCTGGCTCTTTGAAAAAATCAACAAGATAGATAAACCCTTAGCCAGACTAACCAGAGGGCACACAGATGTATCCAAATGAACAAAATCAGAAATGAAAAGGGAGACATAACAACAGAAACCAAGGAAATTAAAAAAATCATCAGATCCTACTACAAAAGCCTATACTCAACAGAGCTGGAAAATCTATATGAAATGGAAATTTTTCTAGATGGATACCAGGAACCAAAGTTAAATCAGGATCAGATAAACCATCTAAACAGTCCCATAACCCCTAAAGAAATAGAAGCAGTCATTAAAAGTCTCCCAACCAAGAAAAAAGCCCAGGACCAGATGGGTTCAGTGCAGAATTCTATCAGACCTTCAAAGAAGACCTAATACCAATACTCTTCAAACTATTTCACAAAATAGATATAGAAGGAACAGTACCCAATTCTTTCTATGAAACTACAATTACACATATACATAAACCACACAAAGGCCCAACAAAGAAAAAACTTCAGACCAATTTCACTTATGAATACAGATGCAAAAATACTCAACAAAATTCTTGCAAACCGAATCTAAGAACACATCAAAACAATCATCCATCATGATCAAGTAGGCTTCATCCCAGGGATGCAGGGATGATTCAATATAAGGAACTCCATCAATGTAATCCACTACATAAACAAACTCAAAGAAAAAAACACATTATCATCCATTGGATGCTGAGAAAGCATTTGACAAAATTCAAAATTCCTTCATGGTAAAAGTCTTGGAACAATCAGGAATTCAAGGCGCATACCTAAACATAGTAAAAGCAATATGCAGCAAACCAGTAGTCAACATTAAACTAAACAGAGAGAAACTTGAATCAATCCCACTAAAATCAGGGACTAGACAAGGCTGCCCACTCTCTCCTTACCTATTCAATATAGTACTTGAAGTGTTAGCCAGAGCAATTAGACAACAAAAGGAGGTCAAAGGGATACAAATTGAAAAGGAAGGAGTTAAACTATCACTATTTGCAGATGATATGATAGTATATTTAAGTGACCCAAAAAATTCCATCAGAGAACTCCTAAACCGGATAAACAACTTCAGCAAAGTGGCTCGATATAAAATTAACTCAAACAAATCAGTAGCCCAAAGTATCTCAAAGGATAAAAGGCCTGAGAAAGAAATTAGGGAAACAAGACCTTTCACAATAGTCACAAATAATATAAAATATTTTGTTGGAACTCTAACCAAGCAAGTGAAAGATCTGTATGACAAGAACTTCAAGTCTCTGAAGAAAGAAATCAAAGAAGATCTCAGAAGATGAAAAGATCTCCCATGCTCATGAATTGGCAGGATTAATATAGTAAAAATGGTCATGTTGCTGAAAGCAATCTACAGATTCAATGCAATCCCCATCAAAATTCCAACTCAATTTTTCATAGAGTTAGAAGGGGCAATTTGCAAATTTATTTGGAATAACAAAAAAAAAACCAGGATAGCAAAACCTATTCTTAACAATAAAAGAATTTCTGGTGCAATCACCATCCCAGACCTCAAGCTACAAAACAGAGCAATGGTGATAAAAACTGCATGATATTGGTACAGTGACAGACAGGTAGATCAATGGAATAGAATTAAAGACCAAGAAATGAACCCACACATCTATGGTCACTTGATCTTTGACAAAGGAGCTAAAACCATCCAGTGGAAAAAAGACAGCATTTTCAACAAATGATGCTGGTTCAACTGGCAGTCAACATGTAGAAGAATGCAAATTGATCCATTCTCATCTCCCTGTACAAAGTTAAAGTCCATGTGGATCAAGGAACTCCACATAAAACCAGATACACTGAATCTAATAGAAGAGAGAGTGGGCAAGAGCCTTGTACACATGGGCATAGGGGAAAAGTTCTTTAACAAAACACCAATGGCTTATGCTCTAAGATCAAGAATTGACAAATGGGACCTCATAAAATTGCAAAGCTTCTGTAAGGCAAAGGACACTGTCAATAGGACAAAACAGCAGCCAACATCCAACATCTACATCCAATAGAGGGCTAATATCCAATATATACAAAGAACTCAAGAAGTTAGACTCCAAAGAACCAAATATTCCTATTTAAAAATGGGGCACAGAGCTAAACAAAGAATTATCAACTGTAGAAACTCAAATGGCCAAGAAAAAGAAGTGTTCGACATCCTTAGTCATCAGGGAAATGCAAATCAAAACAACCCTGAGATTTCACCTCACACCAGTCAGAACGGCTAATATCAGAAACTCAGGTGACAGCAGAGGCTGGCGAGGATGTTGAGAAAGAGGAACATTCCTTCATTGCTGGTGGGATTGCAAGCTGGTTAAATAACTCTGGAAAACAGTCTGCAGGTTCCTCAGAAAATTGAACATAGTACTACCTGAAGACCCTGCTATACCACTCCTGGGCATATACCTAAAAGATGCTCCAACATGTAACAAGGACACATGCTTCACTATAGCAGCCTTATTTATAATAGCCAGAAGCTGGAAACAACCCAAATGTCCTTCAACAGAGGAATGGATACAGAAAATGTGGTACACTTACACAATGGACTATTACTCAGCTATTAAAAACAATGACTTCATGAAATTCTTAGGCAAATGGATGGAATTAGAAAGTATCATCCTGAGTGAGGTAACCCACTCACAAAAGTACACACATGGTATGTACTCACTGGTAAGTGGATATTAGCCCAAAATCTCGAAATACCCGAGATTCAATTCACAGACCACATGAAGCTCAAGAAGAAGGAAGACCAAAATGTGGAAGCTTCAGTCTTTCTTAGAAGGGGGAACAAAATATTCAAGGGAGGGAATATGGAGACAAAGTGTGGAGCAGAGACTGAAAGAAAGGCCATCCAGAGACTGCTCCACCTGGGGATCCATCCCATATACAGACACCAAACCAAGACACTATTGTGTATGCCAAGAATTGCTTGCTGACAGAAGTCTGATATAGCTGTCTCCTGAGAGGCTCTGCCAGAACCTGACAAATACAGAGGCAGATGCTCGCAGACAACCACTGGACTCAGCACCAGGTTCCTAATGGAGGAGTTAGAGAAAGGACTGAAGGAGCCAAAGAGGTTTGCAACCCAGTAGGAAGAACAACATTATCAACAACCAGACCCCACAGAACTCCCAGGGACTAAACCACCAACCAAAGAGTACACAAGGAGCAACCTTTGACTCCAGCAGCATGTATAGCAGAGGATGGCCTTGTCTGGCATCAATGAAACAAGAGGTCCTTGGTCCTGGAAAGGCTTGATGCCCCAGTGTAGGGGAATTCCAGAGCAGGGAGGTGGGAGTGAGTGGGTCAGGAAGCACCCTTATAGAAGCAGGGGGAGGAGAGGATGGGATAGGGGGTGTCTGGGGGTGAAACCAGTAAAGAGGATAACATTTGAAATGTAAATGAGTAAAATATCCAATAAAAGAAACAATAAATAAAAAAATAACAAAAGTAAATAAATAAAGACTTTTATATCTATTTTTGTTATCCCTGTTCAGCTCGTGTTTAGGCAGTCATGTTGATGAGACTTTACGAGTGTAGCTCCTGATATTACTATGACACACAATCTCACATCAAACTCCCTGATCCTCTGGCTTTTACAATCTTTTCTCACCCTCTTCTGTAACCCTACACACACACACAGACACACACACACACACACAGACACACACACACACAAATTACAGGCAACTAAAGAATGCTGAGAATGAGAGAAATAGTCTTCTTCAGGGAAGAGCACTGTGAATTATCCAGTACCCAATGGTCAACCATGAAACATACATGCAAGTAGCATTTTACAGACTGAACAGATTGTATTTATGTGATGTAGTGTGTGTGTGTGTGTGTGTGTGTGTGTGTGTGTATGAAATAACAATGCAAAAAGAGGCCATGAATCTGAAAGAGAGCAAGAATGGGTACATGGAAGGGCTCGAATGGAGAAACAGGAAGGGAGAAATTATGTAATTATATTATAATATCAAAGGTAAAATAATAAAAACTCATAGTAATATATTCCATATTGTGTAGATGAAGTACATTGTTAAGAAAATAATTAGCAATAACACAGCCATTCGTTTTTAAATGTAAGTCCTAGCAGAGCTACTGATACATGTGTGCCTGCAGCTAAAACCACAGTGCCGGCCCTGGTAATGTGAACTACACATGCCTTTTCTCCCAGGATCACTTAGTAAATTCAAATTCACTCATTAATTTGAAGTCTTCTTCAAAGAGTTTCAAGAGGAAAATAACTGGAGAATTGCTTCCATTGTGAATTTGCAAGAAATAATTAATCCACTAAGGGTAGAGATGAAATCCCTGTGGTGGCTAATGCTGTTTGCTTGATAGGAAGCTACTAGAACTAGGCAAAGGGGACTTTTAGAAGCAAATTTTGTACTATTTTCTTTGCCAAAACATCTTAATTTTCTTTGGCTCTAAGTCCTTCTTCACTATGTCCCTATTTATATGGACAAAACTTATACCTGAAACTTAAAGGTATCTTCACAGTTCCCTCATTTCACAGCGAAATACTTTCCCAAGGAGGATCATTTATAAACCATTAACTTAGAGGAATCTGTAGATACTATTACCCAACTTTATATCTTAGGCATAAAATTGATTCCTGTTAAAATGTATATAAACAAGTCAAATCACTGTATTCATAAAGCCTTTATCCTAAAATATATTACATTAATTTATTGCATTTCTTAAATTTCTCCAAATATGCTTAATATTCTTATTTAACCATGTCAAATCAACTCACTTTGACAAAACGCTATTCTTTTTAAAATTATAGCCTGTTTTTCTATTAGTTATTAATATCTTTCTGACAATTTTGTTTCTTAAACTTCTTTTAAATGTCGATATCAAGAGGTACTTTTGCATCCAAAGTAATCTTTAACTCTACTTATATTATCTTATTATTTTATTATTATAATTATTGTAAATAGTAATAAAATTCATATTAAAATAAAAGTATATAAATACATGCTGAACCATAGTTTACATGCTTATTATTTTTCAATAGCATTTGTTTTTAACTTTCTTAGAAGTTGATAGCTACAGCTGTATGTATTTATGGTGTTCAATATTATGTTTTGAAGTACATGTATATTTTCAGTGGCTAAATATAGTTGATTGACAAATGTACCATCTTGCAGTTAGCATTTTATGATAAGTACATTTAACATTGTACTATTCAAGACTATAGTTTACTGTAATTGATTGTGGTTAGCCTGCTGTACAATAGCTCTCCTGACTTTATTCCTCCCAAGTATAATTGTGCATCCTTTGACTAACAATTCCCTATCACCCCTGCTCCTTAACTCTGGCAATCTGGTCTACTTTCTGTTTCTATTTGTGCAACTTATTCTGTTCCATGTTTCTATAAAATAGTCTTCTTGTCTACAGTTTGGACACGTTGTTGCCACTCTAAGGGCATTAAGTGTGGGGAAATCAAGGTGAACTGACCAGAAATTTTCCTATCAATTTCTATGACTCTTTCCATCTGCTTTGGGGTAAATCAGTCGACTAGGTCTGGTTCACACTAAAAACAAGTTATTAGAAGCCAAACTATACTCCTTTGAAAAACAAAAACAAGTACCCCAGATTTCAAGTATAGATGTTTTAGCGATATCACCTACTGGAGGTTTTGCTATAGCACTATGTTCACCTGAACTAGATAAAAGGTGATTCTGAGGACAATCTGCAACCATCCATGGGTAGTTGTGAGCAGGCTTTGTGGCATAAGAGCAAAGTGGCTTTCCATAGATCATTCTCTTCAAAGCTGTAAGTTCTATGTGAACAGGATGGTGTCTCACTTCTGTCCTCAACTCTTAACATACACAGAACCAGACACAAAGCTCATAGCATATCATTATTGGTTGAATGGTCGGAAGAATGGATTTCTTCCCCATGTGCAATTTCAAAGCTCTCTATAACTTGTCAATGAAGCTTCTTTCAATATCTGACTTATCCTCTATCCTTGCAGAGCTCTTGTTTTGTCAGACAAGACATTATATAACTGATTTATTTTATTTATAGCTACACACAGATATAACACTGGAGAATATAGTATACAACCAAATCTCACCGTGGAAGAATGTGTTTCTTCTTAACCTCTATAATCCCAAGAGAAAACTTTTAATGTGTGAGATAACTCAGACAGCAGCAAGCAGCCCTCATCCAAAGGAACTCCCAGCCAGGTAGGAGGGGACAATGTTTCTTTTCTAGCACTGTGCACATTATTTGCAAATCCATTATTGTATTGTGGAAGAAAAACAGTAGTTTTACATCTCTAGAATAATACAGGAAGATGTTTTATGAAAGACTCTCTGATGTGTGGTCAGATAACAAGGTGTTTACTAGTGAAGAGCTTTGTAGAGATGCTCTGTACTCAAAGTTCAAATGCCATGGGTAGAAAGATTGATTCCTCCAGCCTTGACTATCAAACTTCCAAACAAGATTGTTCAGGGAGCAGAGAATAATGTGTTATGAAGTGTTGTCTTTTTTTTTTCGTTTTCATATTTTTCTTTTATTAAAAATACATATTTTTCTCGTATACTATATCCTGATTATAGTTTCCCCTCCCTCTACTCCTCCCAGTTCCTCCCATACAGATCTACTCCTCTTCTGTCCCTCATTAGAAAAGAACAAGCTCCTAAGAGATAACCAAATATGACAAAATAGAAGACGATGTAACCTGTCTTTTCCTACTTTATGGATCCTTCTTTTCCCCACTCTCTATCTGCCTGGTTTCACCCCCAATCTCTAGATAGGAAAAGATAGAGGGGGAGAGAGAGAGAGAAATCTCTGACTCTAACTTCTTTCTTCTTGTCTTTGCTTATATCTGGTCTTTGCTATTTTGTGGGTTTTTCTTTTCCCACCCTTTTATCCGCATGGCTTCACCCCCTATTACTAGATAGGAGAGAAAAAGAAGGATAGGAGAGAGAGACAGAGATACAGAGACAGATAGACAGAGAGACAGAGAAAGAGAAAAAGAGACAGAAAGACAGAGAGAGGCAGAGAGAAAACTGATTCTTGTTTCTTCTTCTTTGAGCACAACTATTAACAAACCACAGCTAACTCCAATGAACAACCAATAACCACCTACACCATGTTCAGGGCTCTAGCACTCTCAGAAAAGTTCTCAGGATGCCAAACATCACTCAATCAGAGAAACTCTCTGCAGCTGACAAAGCCATGCCTTTGCTAGAACATGAAGCAAATCATAGTCAGCTGCTGCGGTCAGAAGCAGTCTCACATCCCCACACCTGAGATTAAAATGAAAACATATTCTTATAATACATTTGTTTTTTAAAGAAACTAAAAATCCAGAATTCTTACTACAAAAAGATGAAACAAAAACTATCATATCAAACTTGAACAGGGCAACCCAACATGAGGACAAGAATCCCAAGAACACACGAAAGAATCAGAAACTCACTTGTCACAATTATGAGTCCCATAAAAATGCTACCATATTTATCGTTGCAGGTTTGCGTTACTCTCCCTACAAATGTCATGATGTTGTTTTATTTTAAATGTGGGATGTTGTATAAATGTACCACATTTTCTTTATCCATTCTTTTGTTGGGGGACATCTAGGTTGTTTTTCAGTTTCTGGATATTATAAATAAAGCCACAATGAACATAGCTGAGAAACTGTCCCTGTGGTAGGATGGTGTGCCCTTTGGGTATGCTCAAGAGTTGTATAGTTGGGAATTGTATGTTCATGAGAGAAATTGGTCTATAATTCTCTTTCTTTGTTGGATCTTTCAGTGGTTTGGTATCAGGTTAACTATGGCCTCATAAAATGAATTAGGCAATGTTCCTTTTGGTTGTGTGTGTGTGTGTGTGTGTGTGTGTGTGTGTGTGTGTGTGATAATTTGAGGAGTATTGTCATTAATTCCTCCTTGAAAGTCTGGTAGAATTATGAAGTAAAACCATCGGGTCCTGGGGATTTGGGGGGGGGCCTTTTAATGATTTAAATTGTTTTTATCTGATCTTGACTCATGGCACAAATGGAGAAAATTACCCAATTGTAAATTTTCCAAGTTGGTGGGGTACAAATGTTTAAAGTATGTTCCTATGATTCTCTGGATTTCCTCAGTGTCTGTTATGTCCCTTTTTTTTTTTTTTTCATTTCTGATATAGTTAATTTGATTATTCTCTCTTTGTCTTTTAGCTTGTTTGGATAAGGGTTTATCTATTTTCTTGATTTTCTCAAAGAACCACTCTTTGTTTCATTGATTCTTTGTATTGTTCTTTTTGTTTCTAATTTATTGATTATAGCCCTGTAATGGCCAGTTTTGGGTCAACTTGACACAAGCTGGAGTTATCACAGAGAAAAGAGTTTCAGTTGAGAAAATGCCTCCATGAGATCCAGCTGTAAGGCATTTTCTGAATTAGTGATCAAGGGGGGAGGGCCCCCTTGTGGGTGGTACCATCTGTGGGCTGGTAGTCTTGGGCTCTATAAGGAAGCCAGCTGAGCAAGCCAGGAGAAGCAAGCCAGTAAGAAACATCCCTCCATGGCCTCTGCATCAGCTCCTGATCCCTGACCTGCTTGAGTTCCAGTCCTGACTTCCATTAGTGATGAACAGCAGCATGGAAGTGTGAGCTGAATAAACCCTTTCCTCCCCAGCTTGCCTCTTGGTCATGATGTTTGTGCAGGAATAGAAACCCTGACTAAGACAAACCCTGAGTTTGATTATTTCCTGGCATCTATTCCTCTTAGATATGATTACTTCTTTTTGTTCTAGAGTTTTCTGGTGTGCTGTTAGGTTGCTAGTATGAGATATCTCCAATTTTTTTTTTTTTTTAATGTAAGACCTTATTGCCGTAAACTTTCCTCTAAGAACTGCTTTCAATGTGTTCTGTAAGTATGGGCATGCTGTGTATTCATTCATATTCATTGAATTATAGAAAATCTTTCATTCTGTTCTTTATTTCTGTTTTTGGATGGTTCTCTGACATCCCTGAGCATTGCAAATATGGCACCAACTGATTTTGCCCTTTTCCCTCCCTCTCCCTTGCTAAAACTTTAGACTACATTCCTAAAGCTAGCCCCCAAGGTCTATTCCCTTATTTGGCCACTGACTCATTCCTGAGATTGTTCGCCATAGTTCAGTTATCAAAATATCAAAGTCCAACAATCAAAATTCATTATTTGGCTTTACTGGCTAACCTACCTAATCAAGATTTACCAACTCATCCTAACGCAAACTTTCCTTTTTTCTCCTTAAAAACACGCTCCTGCAAAAACATTTGCTATCTGCCCCTGTCTAATCCAGAGGCAGCTTCTGCCTTGCCTGTCCCTCCAGGTACTAAATCTCTTTTGTGCTGAGAATTTAGTGTATGGATGTGTTCTCTATCTACTCTAAGTGCTCTCTCATGTTCTCTCTCTCTCTCTCTCTCTCTCTCT
The DNA here is from genome assembly GCA_019843965.1 of Rhynchomys soricoides. Lineage (NCBI taxonomy): Eukaryota > Metazoa > Chordata > Mammalia > Rodentia > Muridae > Rhynchomys > Rhynchomys soricoides. The sequence continues at coordinate 116,962 of JADRCH010000130.1, read as the reverse complement.
CTCTCTCTCTCTCACGTGCACACACACACACACACACACACACACACACACATTTTTCATTCATTAGAGAGTTGTCCAGTTTCCATGGTTTTGTAAGCTTTCTGTTGTTTCTGTTGTTGTTGATGTCCAGTTTGAATCCATTTGGTAGTTTTATAGGATGCGGGTAGTTATTTCATTTTTCTTATATCTATTGTGCTAGGGACAGCATACCATGACAGGGACTGCCCACAGCAGGCCAGGATGGAGACTTCTCAGAAGCCAGAGGAAGCTCCCTGTAAAAAGTATGATGTCTGGGATCCTGAGAAGCAGGAGACATATCCCTCCAGGGGACCCACCATCTGAAATAAGGGACTGCCTGCAGTAGGCCGGAATGGAGATGTCTCAGTAGCCCGTGGAAGCTCTTTGTGAAAAACAGTTGTTCCCATTTCCCCTAACCTTAGCCCTGGACAACAGCTGTATAGATTTCATTTGTGCGTGACTACTTTTCAATTGGCCTTGGTGTGCATAATTATAAAAATTATATCTGACTTTCTTACTTCTTTTTCCTTCTGCTCTGGTGAATTCTGTGAAACTGGATGTTTCTTGAGGTAATGATTCTTAAACAACTAAAAATTGATGCATAGGGGCACAGCACAGCAAGGTACTAATGACCCAGATGTATGCTGTGAGCTCTCATCTTGGAAAAAAAATGCAATAACTGCACAATCGTAGTTACAGATTAATGTTTGACTTGCAAAGAAAGTTTGAAGAAAATATTAGAAAATGAATTAGAGCCAACTTTGAAACTCCAAGAAAGGAAAAAACTATTGACATTATGAAATAAGTTTTGCACAACATTTGAGAGTGGTTCCTGGATAAGAAAGTACAGAATATATAAAATTATATACTAATAAAACTAAGTCAAAACACTGGGACTCTTAGGAGACTCATTGTGTGCAATGTGCAGAAGCAGAACTACTGAGTTAAGGGTTAACTTGATTCTTTCTGGCCACTGCCTGGCAGCTTTGCCCATGTCATTTATGATTAGAGTTTCACAGAAAAACGCAAGTAGCTGACCTCGGAGCTCTGAGTTCTAAAGTATAATAAGTCAAAAGTTACATTTAAATAATAAGTTTGCAATTATTACTAGTTTGGCTACAGACCTAGGAATAGGGGAAGCTTGAAACTTTGAGGAACAATTGTAATTCTTGATTCTTTGTGGGATGTGGTTATTCTTTTTAATTTGATTTGGCAATGATTATACAATGTCTTTTTTTCTACCTGCTTTTAGAGTAACAATAAAGGATTGGTGCAAAGAGAAAGGTGAGAGTTCAAGTGAGAGCATGCGGGGTGTGCATGCGGGGTGTGCATGGAGAGTGTTGTGTGAGTGAAAGGAGAGTGCATGTGGAGTGTGTGAGGGGTGTGTGAGGTGTGTGTGTGTGAGGTGTGTGTGAGGTGTGTGTGTGTGTGAGGGGTGTGTGAGGTGTGTGTGTGTGAGGGGTGTGTGAGGGGTGTGTG
>JADRCH010000130.1:99144-110465 GCA_019843965.1 Rhynchomys soricoides | reverse complement strand
GTGTGTGTGTGTGTGAAAGGGGAACACACAGAGGTGTGTATGAGTGTGAGAGTCGGAGACAAGAAAAGTGCACAGGAGAAAAGCAGAGTGTAAAGGAGATTGCAGAGTATGTGTATCCTTAAGCTGCAAGCGAGCGAGAGAGAAAGAGAGCCAAGAGAGGGGGAAGAGAGTAACTTTAAGCTTGAAAAATTGCCTGTCAGTTTGTACCTGAAAAGTAGTCTGTACTTATTATGCGCCTTCCAGATATCCTGCTTCCAGTTGAGAACTCCGCTCCTGTGTTGAGGCTGAACCCCGACACTATTTAGATTTGCTGAGTTTGTGGTCAATTTTAGAAACATTCTGTGGGGTGGTAAGAAGAAGGTATTTTGTGTGTGTGTGTTTCAGGGGAATGCTCTGTATTCATCCAGCTTCAAAGATTAAGACATCAGCTTTTATTCTGATGAGTTTCCCTATATATGTGACTTGCTTACTCTCTTGAAGTTCTTAATGCTCTTTTTGTGCTATTTAGTGTATTAACTATGATATGTCATGGGTAGTTTCTTTTCTGATATTGTCTACTTAGTGTGCTGTGCTTCTTATATGTTTATGGGTATGCCTCCTTAGTTTTTAATAGCTGAGTAAGACGCCATTGTGTAAATGTACCACACAGTACTTACTCAGTTTTTCTGTATCCATTCTTCTGTTGAGGGACATCTAGGTTATTTCCAGTTTCTGGCTATTACAGATAAAGCTGCTGTGAGCATAGTTGAGCAAGTGTTCTTGCGGTATAGGGGAATATCCTCTGAGTATATGCCCAGAAGTGGTATAGCTGGGTATTATTTGGAAGATTTAAACAAGGCAGGGGAACCCTCCTTCAGAGAGGGCAGCACCTTTCAGCACTGGCCTAGATATAAGGAGGTCTATGAGAAAAATTGTTGCTTTTGCCTGCCTGCCTTCATTGCTCGATGGTAAGCACATCTACTGTACTGCTATCATGGTTGCTATTTTTTCAGGGACATCAGAACCAGCACCTTCAGTGTTAAATACTGACTGCAGACCAAAAATCCTGCAAGCCTTTGATACTAAGTCAAGACTGGCAATGCATCTGCCCTTGTAAACTGAACAGATACTGTGTTCTCAACCGCTTTTAGACTATCCAAACCATATTGCAAGCCATATATGTGCAATATAATAAATGCCATTTGTAATACATATTAATTCTATCCCTTTTGTCCCTCTAAAGAGCCCTAATTTAAAAAGGAAGCAATACTACCAAACTCTTTCTACAAATCCTGAATTACTCTGTGTATCAGTAACTTTTTCTGATGCAATAAGCTACTATCACCAAGGCAAACAGTAGAAGTAAGAGTTTGTTTAGTCATCTCTGTATTGTCCACTGACCTACCTTAACTATCCAGAGCAACCGATATATACAGAAGAAGAAATTAAATGGGCTAATTTAACCCAGCCCAGAAGTCAATATCTAGAGCACTGGTGGCAACTGACTGAAGGTAAGCTAATATTACCTGTCTCTTTAGAAAGAACTATTCTCAGAAAAATCCAGTAAGTCACTACATGGACATCAGATGAATGGCAGATGTGGTCAGACAATATGAAGTGACCTTCGAGGATATACAGAGCACTCTTGAGGATATAGTGACAAATTATAAAGCTCGCCAGTTGACCAATACTCCCAGCAATCCAAAACATTCAAGTTCCCAACTGCAAGTTAAGAGACCTGCTGTCTATTGGGAAATTGATTTTACAGAGGTCAAGCCAGGAAGGTACAGCTATAAGTATCTGTTGGTATTTGTGAACATTTTCTCTGGATGGACAGAGACTTTCCCAACAAAGGCTGAGACAGCAAGATAGTAGCCAAGAAATTGCTGCAGGATATCTTACCCAGGAATGGATTTCCTCATATCATAGGGTCAGATAATGGACCAGCATTTGTGTCCAGGGTAAGTCAGGATGTAGCAAGTTTATTGGGGCAGATTAGAAATTGCATTGTGCATACTGACCCCAAAGTTCAGGGCAGGTAGAAAGAATGAATAGAAAATTAAAAGAGACCTTAACTAAATCGACCTTAGAGACTGAAGGAGACTGGGAGATGCTCCTTCCCTTTGCTCTATATCGGGTAGGGAATTCTCCTTCCTAGATGGGACTAACCCCCTTTGAAATTATGGTATCTCAGCCCCATTGTACCCAGCCTCCAGTTGGCAGCCATTGTGGAACTGGAAGATGATAATTTGATATTTAGGGTCAGAGCTACCCAATGGGCTCATAAACATGTTTGGCCTAAGTTATGTACTCTCTATAAACCAGGCCCAGTTGTAGAACTACACAAGTTTCAACCAGGAGACTGGGTCTACATGAGGAGATTTCACCAAGGTTCACCCAGGTGGAAAGGACTTTACATCATCCTGTTGACCATGCCAACTGCCATCAAAGTGGATGGAATCACCGTCTGGGTGAACTACATTCACATCAGACCCGTTAATTCACTCTCCCCCAAAAGAAGACTACCTGACTCCAGCTGTACCGGAATGGAAGGTTTAAAAGGACACAAACTCCCTCAAGTTAAAACTGACTCAGTCTCAGTACTGAGTCTGTAGTCCCTGCTAACTGTATGTACTGCAGCCCCTAACCCACACCAGCCTTTTGATTTAATTTGGATGATTGAAAATCCTGAGACTGGCTATCACACAATCAGCAGATCCTCTCTGGTCAATGATGGTAATGAGCTCTCACTATCAACAAATAAGCATGAATAATTTGGACCTCAAGGAGTCTGAGATTGGCTTCCAAAGCTACTAGTAGAAGGGGGGAATGTAGGGATTAGAACAGCAGAATAAACTCCATTTTGTTTTTAAGACTCCATTTTACGTTAACTTGCCCTTAGAGAGGAATGGCCCCCACCCTTGAGGTCTGAGAGAATCATGAAGTGTCCCTGGAAGTTGCAAAATAGACATAGCAGCTGCAGCTAGCTGATAACAGAGTAAGCTAAGAAAACGTACGTCATTCCCAGGTCAAGATGTTCCTTTTTGATGCTCCCTCCTTGTAGTATAACCAGGTGCTGTAAACCAATTAGCTTAAAGGTCAATGTTCCTTGATCCTCTCCTATAACACCAAGGCTTGGAACACAAGAAGGGTAACTACACACAAGAAATAAACAAGTAAAAGCAAAAGAACACACACACATACTACCAACAATAACATCAAAATAACAGGAACTAACAATCATTGGTCATTAATATTTCTCAGCATCAATGGACTCACAATAAAAAGACACAGGCTAACAGACTGGATATATAAACTGGACCCATGATTCTGCTGAATATCTAATAAAATAGACTTTCTATCAAAAGTAATCAAAAGAGATAGAGAAAGATACTTCATACTCATCAAAGAAAAAATCCACCATCTTGATTCTGAACATTTATACCCAAAATGCAATGGCACCCATATATGCATTACTAAAGCTTAAATCTCACATAAAACACCACACATTAACAGTGGGAGATGTCAACACCCCACTCTCACCAATGAACAGATCATCAAGATGGAAACTAAACAGAGAAAGAAACTTACAGTCATTATATGTCAAAAGGACCTAACAGATATCTATAGAACATTCACCAAAACGCAAAAAAAATACCATTTTCTCAGCACCTCATTGACCATATACTCTATCACAAAGCAAGCCTCAGCAAATACAAGAAGACCAAAAAAGCTCTTCGAATCTTATCAGATCTCCATGGATTAAACCTGGACTTCAACAAGAACAAAAACACCAGAAACTGAGTGTATTGGTGAGCCATGGTAATTGAACTACACTCTACTCAGTAACCACTGCATCAAAGAAGACAGAAAGAAATTAAGGACTTTCTAGAAGTCAATGAAAATGAAGGCACAACATACCCAAACTTATGGGACACAATGAAAGCATTACTAAGAGGGAAGTTCATAGCACTAAATGCCTTCATAAAGAAAATTAGATCTCATACTAACAAATTAACAGCACACCTGAAAGCTTTAGAACACAAAGAGATGCAAACACACCCAAAAGGAGTAGATGGCAGAAAATAATCAAACTCGGGGCTGAAATCAATAAATTAGAAACTAAGAGAACAATCCAAAGAGTTAACAAACTCCCCAGTGTGTGTTTGTTAGCCTCATTTGAGCCTTTTTCAAAGAAGAAATTACCTGTTTGGTTACATCCACTTTGTCCATGTGTGCCTTTGTACAAAACCAGGATATTAATTTCCAACCATAGTCAAGAATGGCTTTGTGGAAGTAATATCTTTAAAATAGTTACAACAAGAAACAACCTAAGGATGAATCATGAAGATAAAACCAAGATAAAGGATGACAATGATTAATGGACTGGGCAGGTCATGGTGAAAAGTCTGAGTTTTATTCTAAATCCAGGAATCATCCTAGATGGTTTTGTAAGGGCAGTTTTTGTAGAGAAAATATCTTATGTGTTGTTTGGATGTGTTACCTATCAATTAAAAAGCCTATAGCTTATTATGACTCAGGTAGGAAATAGAACATGAGATAATGGGAGAAAGAATTCTCGAAGAGAAAGAGGTGGGGAGATTCACCAGGAAAATGTGATGAATGGAATGCATAGTACCTGAGCACAGGAAACCAGCATGTGGCAAAATATAGGCTAGAATAAATGGGATATTTTAAGTTATATCTAGTCAGAGAAAAGCCTAACTATATGAACAAGGTATTTGTAAATATATTTTGAGTCTAAGTCTTATTTCTGGGAGCATAGGGCTGGGGGATAGAACTGGGCCTAACTTCAACAAGTTTTAAAAGATTTATTATTTTAAATCATATGTGTGTGAGTATGTACATGAGTACAGGTGCCCTGAGGAGCCAGAAGCACTGGGTCCCCTGGAACTGGGATTACAGGAGGTTGTGAGCCACCTGTCACAGTTGCTTGGAACCAAACTCTGATCCTCTGGAAGAGGATATGCACTATTAACCATTGAGTCATCTCTTCAGCTCTTATAAAACACTTTGACTGCTATGTGGAAAATAGATTTAAAAGGAAGCTAATTAGGTCCAGGAAATATGACATGAAGTAATTGGACAAATGGGCATGTGAGCAACAATTGAAATGGAGAGAAGACCTGGAACAGTAAGACAAGGGTAGCAACAGATCTGAGCACAGAATGGCAGGTAACTGCCCATAGCACTTTGTTACACATCAAAGTCTAAGTGGAATACGGCAGTTGGAATTACCTGTTTGATGCTTAGTACAAAAAACTGGAAATAATTTTGAAAATTATTAAATACATGATGGAATTAACAGCCTTGGAACAGCGTAACATTGCATAGGAAGAGAACATAAGCAGAGACAAGCACCCCTGATGAAGGAATAGGAATGGCAGGACTCTATATTTTTTAAATTTCCATTTTGAACAGTTTTTCTACTATGCAGCTAATTGTGCAACAGCAATAATCGTCTCAATGGGTTTTTTTGATATTTTATTTACATTTCAAATGTTTCCCCCTTTCCAGGTCTCCCTTTGGAAACAGCCTATCCCACCCCCTCCCCCTGCCTCTATGAGGGTATTTCCCCACCCACCCACCCACTCTCATCTCCCCTCCTTGGCATTCTCCTATACTGGAGCATCTAACACCCTCAGGCCCAAGGGCCTCTCCTCCCACTGATGGTCAACAGGGCCCTCCTCTGCCACATATGTGGCCAGCACCATGGGTCCCTCCATGTGTATTCTTTGGTTGGTGGTCTAGTCTCTGGGAGTACCGGGCAGTCTGGCCAGTTGACACTGTTGCTCCCTCCATGGGGCTGCAAACTCCCTCAGCTCCTTCAGTCCCTTCTCCAACTCCATCTGGGACCCCATGCTCAGTCCAACAGTTGCTGTGAATTGAATCATGGGTATTCCAAACTTTTGGGCTAATATCCGCTTATTAGTGAGTACATACTGTGTTTGTTCTTTTGTGACTGAGTTACCTCACTCAGGATATTTTCAAGTTCCATCCATTTGCCTGCGAATTTCATGAAGTCATTTTTAACAGCTGAGTAGTATTCCATTGTGTAAATGTACCACATTTTCTGTGTCCATTCCTCTGTGGAGGGACATCTGGGTTGTTTCCAGCTTCTGGCTATTATAAATATGGCTGCTATGAACATAGTGGAGCATGTGTCCTTATTATATGTTGGAGCATCCTCTGCATATATGCCCAGGAGTGGTATAGCTGGGTCCTCAGGTAGTATTATGTCCAATTTTCTGAGGGCCCGCCGAACTGATTTCCAGAGAGGTTGTATCAGTTTGCATTCCCACCAGCAATGGAGAAGTGTTCCTCTTTCTCCACATCCTTGCCAGCATCTGCTGTCACCTGAGTTTTTGATCTTAGCCATTCTGATTGGTGTGAGGTGGAATCTCAGGGTTGTTCTGATTTGCATTTCCCTGATGACTAAGGATGTTGAACATTTCTTTAGGTGCTTCTCAGCCATTCAAGTTTCCCCCATTGAGAATTCTCTGTTTAGCTCTGTTCCCCATTTTTTGATAGGGTTCTCTGGGGTTTTTTATTTTGTTCTCTGGAGTCTTAACTTCCATAGTTCTTTGTATATATTGGACATTAGCCCTCTATCTGACATAAGATTGGTAAAGATCTTTTCCCAATCTGTTGGTTGCCATTTTGTCCTATTGACAGTGTTCTTCGCCTTACTGAAGCTTTGCAATTTTATGAGGTCTCATTTGTCGACTCTTGATCTTAGAGCATAAGCCATTGGTGTTCTGTTCAGAAACTTTTCCCCTGTGCCCATGTGTTCAAGAATTTTCCCCACTTTCTCTTCTATTAGATTCAGTGCATCTGGTTTTTTGTGGAGGTCCATGATCCACTTGGACTTGAACTTTTTACAGGAAGATAGGAATGGATCAATTTGCATTCTTCTACATGTTGACCACCAGTTGTGCCAGCACCATTTGTTGAAAATGCTGCCTTGTTGTCACTGGATGGTTTTTGCTCCTTTGTCAAAGATCAAGTGACCATAGGTGTGTGAGTTCATTTCTGGGTCTTCAATTTTATTCTATTGATCTACCTGCCTGTCACTGTACTGTTTTTGAGACAAGGTCTCAGTCCATAGCTCTGGCTAACCTGGAACTCTTGAAGAACAAGCTGGCTTAGAATTCACAGACCCAGCTATTCCACTCCTGAGCATATACCCAGAAGATGCTCCAACATGTAATAAAGACACATGTTCCACTATGTTCGTAGCAGCCATATTTATAATAGCCAGAAACTGGAAACAACCCAGATGTCCCTCTACAGAGGAATGGATACAGAAAATGTGGTACATTTACACAATGGAATACTACTCAGCTATTAAAAACAATGACTTCATGAAATTTGCAGACAAATGGATGGATCGTGAAATATTATCCTGAGCAGGGTAACACAGTCACAAAAGAATGAACATGGTATGTACTCACTGTTAAGTGGTTATTAGCCTAAGAGTTCGAAATACCCAAGAGTCACTTCACAGCAACAGTAGGGCGGAGTGGGATGTCCCAGATGGAGGACTTGGAGAAGGGACTGAAGGATCTGAGGGAGTTTGCATCCCCAGAAAGGCAGCAACAGTGTCAACTGGCCTGACCCCCTGATACTCCTGGAGACTGATCCACCAACCAAAGAATACACATGGAGTGACCCATGGTGCTGGTCACATATGCGGCATAGGAGGGTCTTGTTAGACATCAGGGGGAGGAGAGGCCCTTGGGCCTGAGGGTATTAGATCCCCCAGTATAGGAGAATGCCAAGGAGGGAAGACAAGAGTGGGTGAGAGGTTGGGTGGGGGAATACCCCAATAGAGGCAGGGGAGGGGGAGGGAATAGGGAGGTTCCAAAGGGGAGATCTGGAAAGGGGAAAACATTTGAAATGTAAATAAAGTAGAAAAAAAAAAGAAAAGACATAAGAAATAAGAAAAATATAGTGAAATGAGAAACAAAAAAAGAATTCACAAAGATCCACCTGCCTCTGCTTCCCAAGTGTTGGATGTGGTTAAAGGCATATACCACAATACCTGGTTTTGTCTAGTTCCAAAATGTCTATCATAAATAAAGACTAAAATCAGCTAGTAAAGACAGGCGTGGTGATGCATGCCACTAGTCCCAGCATACAGGAGGCAGAGGCAAGCAGATCTCTGTGGGTTCAAGGCCAGCCTGATCCACATAAGTTCCAGAACTGTTACACAGAGATACCCAGTCTCAAAACAAACAAAAAGCAGCAAGGAAACAGAAAATGAACAAAGAGTGTGTTTAATTAGAGGAGTCTATTGTGGTAAAAGTCTAGGGTAAAAACACCTATTTCATAACCTGGATATACAAATGAGAACATTGTCAATGATTCACTTAAAACTCTATTGACTTGTGGAACAGTGGGCCATGCCAGGAAGCTTGGTAAGGTTCAGAGTCCCAGTACCCACCTGAGATGGTAGGTGGCTACCTGCTCCCTACCAGATTCCTAGCCTGCAACATGAGCCATACTTCCCACACAGTCCAGAACAGTCCACACAGTCCAGAACAGAGTTCTCTATGCTAATGAGGTATCTAGAGACCCTGAGGGTTTAGCCAATAAACTCCCCTTCCCAGACATTCCTTCCTGAAAAAGGTATTTAATCTCTGGGTCTACCCTAAGAAGGTGGTATGCACCCATTTTCCACAATGAACAATCAATAAACAGTTTGGAGCCAAGCACTGTTTCTTCCATCAAGAACCACTGTAGGGAGCATGAAAAAGTTCTTCACCTGCAGAGCCACTACCTAAGTCTGCCATAGAAGGCTTCTCTGCACACCCAGACAACCTCAACCAAGCTAAGGACAATGGCTAACGAGCTAAGCTAGAGTTCCCATTCCCCTGGTCCCAGGCTTGTCATCCTTAGCCCAAGGGCCCAACTTTGTTCTCAGCTCTCTGAGACCCAACAGAGTCTGGATGTTCAGGAGTTTTGGAACCACCAGCCCTGGCCTCCCCACAGCCCACAGGCCCCCTTCATTCCCAACTCCATGCAGTTTCCAGAGGTGACTGGATGCCCAGAGTCAGGGAACCCCAGATTCGTCCTCCCGCATCTCAGGCTGCATTTTCCCACACCCTGAGCAGCATATCCAAACTTCCCTCAAGCCTAGCACACTACAGCAGCGGAGAGCAAACACAGTGTATCCTCTCTGCAAACACAGTGTATCCTCTCTGCATCATGTTTCGTCTGCCCAGGGGCATTTCCACACACAGCACTGGGCAAAATACAGAACCACATTGACTTATCGCTAATGTCTCCAAAGTATCAAACCTCTGGGTAGAGTTACAGAATGAGCAGGAGAGAGAAAGGAATTCAATGTGCTAATCAACGTCATCACAATAGAAATGGCATGCAGGATGTTTTGAGTTCATTTTGTCCTTCAGGCAGAAATGAAATATTTCCTCAGGTGGACTTCCCTTATGAAATTTAACTTGAACTGTAAAGCCATTTGTAAAGAGAATGATCATAGAATGTTCATAGAAAAAAGAGGGCACAGGTGAGTGCATCAGGTCAACTGGAAACATGAGCAGTTCAAATATTCATGTACATAGGGGCTAAAAAGACAAAAGTGAACTATTGATTTTATATTCTTAAAACATTTTATTGATTCTTTATGAGTTTCACAGCATGCAGCCCAATTCCATTCATCTCCCCATGGCTTCGTAACCACCTTGCAACCTCCCCCACAAAAGAAAATAAAAAAACAAAAAAATTAAATGAAGCATAAAAAACATCTTGCTATAGAAGCTGTAGTGTATTACAGTGTGTCCCACAGTGTATCCACATATCTTTACTTGAACATGTTCCCTGCAATGAGTCTTTGGTTTGAGGTCTCTGGCTTCTGCTACACAATCAACATTGGATCCTCACCAAGGGAGACTCCTCTCAGTTATCCTGTCGTTGCCCTGGGTCATGGAGATCCTGCGGCTTTAGATCAGCAGGACTGGCTCTTTCACATGCTCCAACAGTTTATGGATGAGGTAGATTTTTGTTTGGGCCAACTCAAAGCCCTTGATCTGGGCCTGGGTGGTAGTTGAGTTGGTCAGCCGCCAACATTCCCATATCTGCACCACCCTGATGAGCTCTTCAGCACTGACCCAGATAGCTCACCCAGTGTTACAGCTGTTAGGGGGCAGGGTCAGATCTCCTGTTCTCATGTCCTTGGGGCCTGTTCATCTGTACTTACAACACCAGAGCCAGCTCCACTATGCTGCAGAGGCAGGGAATAGGGGATCATCTCCACCCCCTCCACCACCAGCCAGTCACCTCACAGCAAATGAGTGGTGAGTCAGCTCTCCTCACACACACACACACACACACACACACACGCACGCACGCACACACACACGCAATCGTGCTTTCAGAGCTAACTTACACGCACTTCTGCCACCAAGGCCGGCTCCACTGTGCTGCCTGGGCAATGTGTAGGGCCTGCTTTCCTGAGTGCTTCAGCCAGTGAGGGGTGGGGACAGTTGTGCACAGCCCATACCAGGAATGTATGCATGGTCTATAGTGATAATATGAGCCATGTACATCCACACTGAACCCTGCCATGACATGGACCCAGACATGGCCCTTAGTGGCAACATGGACTAAGACTTCAACATGGCCTCAGGTGACAGAACTGGTTACTCACAACAGGCTATTTCTCTCCAACCTTGCATCTCCAGTTCCATCTCTCCTCATATTCAAGCTGTTCTGTTCTTTTTCCCTTCCATCTCTCCACCACATACTTATACATTGTAGTGGCTCCTGCTACAGGAAGGCCACTAGGCTGATAGACTTCTGGGTGTCTACAGCCTGCCCATGTGACATGGTGGTGGGTGTGTCTATGTGTGTCTACAGCCCACGCAGTCCCTGTGGTGGCAGGCCAGTGTCTGAGAGTCTTTCCCTGGCTGTGCACACCTCCTGGCACAAGAACTGGCAAGTCTCTGGATATCTTTTTCCTCCCAAGCTCTGTTGCATGGCAGCAGGCTGGCATCTCCTGGTTTTGTATTTTGTATGGCAATATCCATGATATTGTCTAAAGAGTACATGTAAAAAAATACATATACTATGAATAAAATCTCAAAGGAAAGGGCTGATACTGGAAGAACATTATCTTGAGTGTTTAAAAAGTATTGGTATCAGCTTTCTCCAAACTTATGAAAATGTAAGCATTATTGCAGCACAAGGTGGCTCAGTAGGTTGAAATCATAAAATATAACTTTTATTTGCATGATAAGCACCAAGCATTAGTGTATTGTTATATATCTCAAACTTGCTTGATCTTTATGATAAAACTTTAA
>JADRCH010000130.1:67583-99134 GCA_019843965.1 Rhynchomys soricoides | reverse complement strand
GCACTGAAAAAACTCATGAGATTCTACCACAGGTTTGCAGAAATAAGAAGAAACTAGAAGTCATGGAAAAGTATTGGAGAGAAGAAAGCAAGGAAGGAAGTTCTCTGGTTCAGATTTGAATAAGTAATCCTTAGGTCTTAAAGGCCAACTGCTGGAGAAATTCTCACATACAGACCTTGTATGGATGCAAACAACTTGGAAGATTAAGTAGATCTTCCATGTTTCTAACCATTAGCATATTCTCAGGAAATACATGTCACTAAGTATCTGTTTGCTAAAATTTAACACAAAGAGGCTCTGAATGTAAACGTGAATTCATTTAATTTATTTGGGAGCCCCCCATGGAACCTGCTTTGTCTCCTTGTATAGTTTCAATGGTAATGTTCACATATTCTAAAACATTAACCAAAACTCTTCCATGTGCATTGCGTTTTGTACAATTAAATAACAGTATATAAGTAATTTGCAGTGTTCATTTGTCTGTCTGGTTTTGAAACAGGATTTCATGAAACTAAGATAGTCTGAAACGTCTTATATAGCTAAGGATGATCCTCCTGCTTCAATTTCCCAAGTGCTGAGATTATAAGCTTATACTACCACACCCAGTCTGTGTGGTGTTGGGGATTGAACACAAGGCTTCATACATGTTAAGTAAGTAATCTACCAACTTGCACTATATCCCTTACCCTATAAATAATTTGTATATTTAATCTTTTGTGGCATCATCCAAAGATGCATTCATATTTGGCTCAGATAATGCACTATGCATGGCAGCCATCATCATAAACCCCACATGATGAGTGACTTCTTCCATCTTTGGTCAGTGAAACTTGGCACTGGTATTTTTTGCAACTGTCTACAACTGTCTCTGACATGAGAGAATGAATGAGCACAAGTTAATGTGCTTTAAAAGTGAATAAAACGATTAATAAAAAATAAAATTAATTAAATTAAAAATAAATGAATTAAATATAATGAATTAAAAATAAAAGCAATTGGAACCATAAAAAAAAAGTGATGACACAGGGTGAGAGAGACAGCTCAGAGTTTAAGAGCATTTGCTGCTCTTCCAGAGCACCTGAGTTTGGTTCCCAGCACCTACACAGCAGCTCAGAACTGACTGTAACTCTAGTTCCAAGAGATCTGACACCCTCTTCTGGCCCCAAGGGCACAAAACACACATGTGATGCTCAGCCATCTTTTCTGGCAAACACAAAGCATATAATCAAATAAATTTAAAAGTGACAACACAATCTTGCTTGTTTCTCATTCATCAATAAAAAAACTATATTCTATGGTTATCTCAACTTCAATAAAAGAAGAGTATGATCAATTTGACAGGTGTTAGCGTTTTGGCGTTTGTCTATGAAATTTGTGTGAGTCTTAAGAGGTATTGTCATGTTTAAATTGATGAAATTTCACAAGGTTATTGAAATTTTATTTCCATATATCATGACATTTAGCTCTTGTGGAAAATACTATTTCATTTAAACTTTAATAGTTTCTATTATTTTATACCCTTCTCCTAAAGCTCTCTTCTTTATACTTTCAATAAACCATCTAGGCAGTGGTGGTATACACCTTTAGTTCCAGCACTCAGGAGGAAGGGGTGGGTGAGTCCAAGGCCAGCCAGGACAAGAGAGTCACAGGACAGCCAGGGCTACACAGAGAAATCCTGTCTCAAAGATAGATTGATAGATAGATTGATAGATAGATAGATAATTTCAATAAGTCAAGATGGATCTAACAGAATACCTTGGTGAAATCTAAAAGTGTCATGATATTTTTTTCTCTATTGCTTTGTATATCTGGAAATGTGAAGAAGGAAGAGTCATTGGATGATTCTTACTTGGTCAGTCAATGATACTATAATACCTCACATGAAATACAGTTAATACACTATAGGTTATCGTGAATTTCTTTGTCTTCCTCTTCATATGTCTTTCAAAGTTATTTTCAAAAAATAGTTCACCATCCCACAACAGAATTGGCAAGTTCTGTGGGATGAATGTCATCCTACTAATTGTTATATTTTATAAATTTTCTCTAATTCTTGTAAGGTTTGTGAATAAGGAAGTTCACTTATATAGTAATCACTTCCTAGTTTCAAGATTCTAAATCTACAAAACTTATAATGGTTATAGTCCTCCAGAAGAGTGTTATACTGCCTACCCAGAATTGTGTATACATGTGTCTAATTTTCATTTCCCTTTGGTTTGCCTTTTCTGCATTTAGACTAGAAATTAAATTAATATTGCAGATACTTTTGATTATCTGAATTTAGGAATTTAGATCATTGCAGAAAATGTATCTATTGAATTGTTATCAAATGTTAAACTTCTAGGAATGAATCAATGCCTATAAGAGCTAATCAACCTGACCTCACATGAATGACCTATTTTGGAGATGTAAATGTCAATAAATTATAATGATGATAATTAAATAGAATTTTCAATAAATTGTTCTTTGAACAAGGTGTCATGTCAGCATTCATGATATTTGCCACACTGGCAAAAACTCCACACCATAGGATCAACGCTTTTAAAAGCATAAACAGTAATTAAAGGAGAAAGGATGGAGAAGACAAACACTAGATTACAAATCAGACCAGATTTGAACCTCACATTTTCCTTGATTTAAAAAACAATCTCAGACATAATACACATCTGTTATACTAGTACTGAGTAGGCCGAGGCAGAATTGAGAGTTCCAGAACTACCTGGATTACATTGTTAGCACATCTCAAATAAAGAATAAGAACAGAATCTAATCATGCAGTTTCTAGGCCTTAATTTCCTAGATTTAAGATGGATTGTAAACATGATTTTCCTTTCTTCTATTGACCCTTTCACTGATTCGCTACCTTCAGACTCATGATTTTCATCTCTTCTTTTACAGAGATTAAATCCATTCAGAGTGAACAGTAAAGGACTTGGGGCACTGATGGGTGTCAGTGTCACAATTCCTTCCAGGGTTCCTAAAGTTAGCAAACAAAAAATAGGACAAAACTAGGTTAATGTGCTCCCTGATCCTTGCAAATGGAGGAACACACACATAAGCTGAGGAGCCAGGTTTTCTTCTCACTAAAATATTACATCATTTCACTGGCCCCTTCTTTCTTCCATCTAAACCCTCACATACCCCATACCCCCATCTTACTACCTCTTAAGCTCATACATATATTGCTCATCCATTTAGTGTTACTTGTATACCTATGATTTAAGAGCTGAACAATTGGCACTGGATGGCTAGTTAGATGGCTCACCCCTGATAAAGATTAATCATCCTGCTTTTAGGATTCCTTAATTGACTATAGTTTTTTGTTTAGAAGTGCAGCTCTATGATACTGTCCCCTTCTGTCTCTGTGTTAGGGATGTCTGTGGGTATCATTCTTGTTCAGATTCTGTTTAGGCAAGTCCTGTTCATTTCATGGGTTTAGTTTCCCTGACCCTTTTTTTGGTTTTTCGAGACAGGGTTTCTCTGTATAGCCCTGGCTGTCCTGGAACTCACTCTGTAGACCAGTCTGGCCTCAAACTCAGAAATCTGCCTGTCTCTTTTGCTCCCAAACACCCCCCCCCCAGAGTGCAGGGATTAAAGGCGTGCACCACTACTGCCCAGCTCCCCTGACATTTTTAAGAGATACAATCTCATAGCAGACATCTTGCTCCTCAGATTCTTACAATCTTTCCATTCCCTCTTTTGTGATTTTCCCTGAGACTTAGGTACAGGAGTTCTGTTATATATGAGTCACTTGTGGCTAGGAATCTCATGACTGCTTGTTTTGACCAATTGTGGTTCTCTATACTGCTTTCTGTCTGCTGCAGAGAAGTTTCTCTGATAAGGAATGAGAGCTACAATTATCTGTGGATGTAATGACAAGTAATTCCAAAGCAGTTAGGACTTTTGTTGATTTAGTAAAGTAGTGGAAGCTGGAGAGATGGTTCAGTGGTTAAGAACACTGACTACTCTTCCAAAGTTCCTGAGTTCAATTCCCAGCAACTACATGATGGCTCACAACCATCTGTAATGGGATCCAGTGCCCTCTTCAGTGTCACTGTCTGAGACAGTGACAGTGTATCCACATACATTAAATGAATAAGTAAATAAATAAATAAAGTAGTGACAGCATGTTCTCCTTGAAGCTCCATAACCTTGCTAGCCCTGAGGAGATAGCTAGGTTTAAAGTAACAGCTGTGATTTCCCCCATGTTGAGCTGGCCCTAAGTCTAAATAGACAGCTGCTGGGTTAGCATCAAGATATGAGTGCCACTATTGCATATCTTACCATGCTGGCCATTGTTGTGGATCATAGATATCACAGCAAGGTGAAACTATTGATTGCTTCCTTCCCTTGGATGCTTTGGTAGCAGCTTCCAGTACTGTGAAAGCTGGTCCTCAAGAAGGAGGAGTTCAGACCATATCCAACTCTAATCTTCTGCATACTGTATTTCTTCTCTTGGAGGCAGCTAAGGGCATCAGCAATAACTTATATTGCTTGAAAGGACATTTCTCATGCTTTGTACTAGGGTTTTACTTAGTCTGTTGCTCTTGAGGGTAGCATTGTCTGCCCAACTGGTAAAACTCCATTTAAACTCTATATGTATACGCATAGACTTATATTGATTACATGTAATTTTAAGTAAAGAAGAAATAATTCTGACTGGAGAGGTGGCTCAGCTATTAATGGCTAGGCTCACAACCAAAAATATAAGAAATAATAATTTCTTATAGCTTTTTCAAACACCTTTAAGTGTTATTTTCCCTTCTATCTTCTCCTTCTATATTCAACCCTTTGTTCCCTCCTGAATTAAAGTCCTTTTTTCCCATTTTCTCCTTCGTATCCTGTTCCTATCTCTGTCCTAAATGTGTCATAATTCTGTTTTTATATGATTGCATGGTGTTCCATTAAGTATACGTACCATATTTTCATCATGTATCTGTCAGTTGTAGGACAGTTAGGTTTTTTTCCTATGTCTTAGCTATTGGGAATCCAGTAGTAATGACAATGGCTAAGCAAGTATCTGTGGAGTAGGATGTTAAGTCCTTTATGCATATGCCAAGGAGTGGAATAGCTGTGTCATAAGACGGCTGCACCAGTTCTCAGTCTCATCAACAGTGAATAAAATTTTCCCTATTACCCACATTTGGGGGGGGTCAAGATAGGGTATCTCTGTGTAGCCCTGGCTATCCTGGAACTTACTCTGTAGATGAGGCTGTCCTTGAACTCACAGAGATCCACCTGCCTCTGCCTCCAAAGGATTTAAAGGTCTGCACCACCACCACACAAACTCCTATATCTTCTCCAGCATTTGTTAGTTGTTTTGTAGATCTTCACCAGGATGACTGGGGGAAGATGAAATCTCAAAGTTATTCCGGGGCATGTTGCTTTGTTTTGGTTTTGAAACATGGTCTCTCTCTATGGCACACAGGCTGTCCTAGAACTCATTATGTAGACTTGGATAGACTCAAGTTCTCAGAGATACACCTGCCTCTGCCTCCTGAGTGCTGGCATTTATGATGTACAACACCATGCCTGGCTCAAAGCTGTTTTGATTTTCATTTCCCTAATTGCTAAGGGTGATGAACACTTGAGCTATTTCTTAGCAACATTTTTCTGGAACTCTGTTCAGAGCCATAGCCCTTTTTTTTTTTTTTTTTTATGAAACTGTTTGTTTGTTTGTTTTGACACTTTGGTTTCTTGAGGTCTTTATTCTGGATATTAATCCTTTATCAGACATATAGCTGGCAAAGAGTCTCTCCCACTCTTTAGGCTTTTTCCCTCACTTTATTGTGTCTTTAGCTCTTCAGAAGCCTTTGAGTTTGATGAAGTTCCACTTCACTTGGCATCCTTCATTCCTAGGTAAATGGAGTCCTATTCTAGAAGTCCCTTCCTACACCTTTATCATGTAGGGTGCTGCATATGCAGGGGTTTTACCCAACAGTTTCAGTGTTTCAAGTTTCACTTTGGGGTCTTTAATCCTTTTAGAGTTAGGTGCCCTCCTCTTCCTCCTCCTCCTCTTCTTCCTCCTCTTCTTCTTCCCCTTCCCACTTCTTTTTCTTCCTCCTCCTCCTGCTCCTTTTATTTTTTTAGTTAAGATATGGTCACATCATTTTTCCCTTTCCTTTCTTCAAACTCTTTTCTTTCTTTTTTCTTTTTATTGTATATTTTCTTTATTTACATTTCAAATGTTTTCCCCTTCCCATGTCTCCCTTTAAGAAACCCCCTATCCCATTCCCTCTCCCCCTGCCTCTATGAGGGAGCTCCCCCACCCACCCACTCCTGTCTTCCCACCCTGGCATTCCCCTACACTGGAACATCAAACTCCCTCAGGCCCAAGGGCCGTTTCTCCCACTGATGTCCAACAAGGCCATCCTCTGCCACATATGGGGCCAGAGCCATGGGTCCCTCCATGTGTACTCTTTGGTTGGTGGTCCAGTCCCGGGAGCTAGGGGGTGGGAGAGGTCTGGAGGGTTGACACTGTTGCTATGCCCATGGGAACCCTCTCAGCTCCTTTAGTCCCTTCTCCAATTTCTCCATGAGAACCCACGCTCAATCCAATGGTTGGGTGCGTGCATTCTGTCTCTGGATATGTCAGGCTCTGGCAGAGCCTCTCAGGAGACAGCCATATGAGGCTCCTGTCAGCAAGCACTCCCTGGCATCCACATAGAGTCCAGGTTTGATGACTGTATATGGGATAGATCCCCAGGTGGGGCAGTCTCTGAAAGGCCTTTCCTTCAGTCTCTGCTCCACCCTTTATCTCCATTATTTCCTCCTGTGGCTATTTTGTTCCCCTTTCTAAGAAGCATTGAAGCATCCATTTTGGGCTTCCTTCTTCTTGGGTTTCATATGGTTTGTGAAATGAATCTTGGGTATTCCAAACTTTTGTGCTAATCTCCACATATCAGTGAGTGCATACAGTGTGTGTTCTTTTGTGACTGAGTTAGCCCACTCAACATGATATTTTCTAGTTCCATCCATTTGGCTAAGAATTTCGTAGATTCATCATTTTTAATAACTGAATAGTACTCCATTATGTATATGTACCATATTTTCTTTATCCATTCTTCTGTTGAAGGACATCTGGGTTGTCTACAGCTTCTGGATATTATAAGTATAGCTGCTATGAACATAATGCGGCATGTATCCTTATTACATGTTGTAGTGTCATCTGGGTATATGCCCAGGAATGATATAGTTGGGTCCTCAGGTAGTAATATGTCCAATTTTCTGAGAAACCACCAGACTGATTTCCAAAGTGGTTGTACCAGCTTGCAATCCCACCAGCAATAGAGGAGTGTTCCTCTGTCTCCACATCCTCGCCAACATCTGCTGTCACCTGAGTTTTTGATCTTAGCCATTCTGACTGGTGTGAGGTGGAATCTCAGGGTTGTTTTGATTTGCATTTCCCTGATGACTAAGTATGTTGAACATTTCTTTAGGTGCTTCTCAGCCCTTCGAGTTTCCTCAGTTGAGAATTCTCTGTTTAGCTCTGTTCCCCATTTTTTGATAGAGTTATTTGGTTCTCTGGAGTCTAACTTCTTGAGTTATTTGTATATATTGGATATTAGCCCTCTATTGGACATAGGATTGGTAAAGATCTTTTCCCAATCTGTTGGTTGCTGTTTTGTCCTATTGACAGTGTCCTTTACCTTACAGAAGCTTTGCAATTTTATGAAGTCCCATTTGTCAATTCTTGAACTTAGAGCATAAGCCATTAGTGTTCTGTTCAGGAACTTTCTCCCTGTGCCCATGTGTTTGAGACATTTCCCCACTTTCTCTTCTGTTAGATTCAGTGTATCTGGTTTTATGTGGAGGTGCTTGATCCACTTGGACTTGAGCATTGTACAGGGAGATAAGAATGGATCAATTTGTGTTCTTCTACATGTTGACTGACAGTTGAACCAGCACCATTTGTTGAAAATGCTGGGTTTTTTCCACTATCTTGTTGATTTTCTCAAAGAACCAGCTCCTTGTTCTGTTGATTCTTTGTATGGTTCTTTTTGTTTCTACTTGGTTGATTTCAGTCCTGTTTTGATTATTTCCTGCCATCTACTCCTCTTGGGTGTGTTTGCTTCTTTTTGTTTTAGAGCTTTCAGGTGTGCTGTTAAGCTGCTAGTGTATGCTCTCTCCAATTTCTTTTTAGAGTCACTCAGAGCTATGAGTTTTCCTCTTCACACTGCTTTCATTATGTCCCATAAGTTTGGGTATGCTGTGCCTTTGTTTTCATTAAATTCTAAAAAGCCTTTAATTGCTTTCTTTATTTCTTCCTTGGCCAAGTTATAATTGAGCAGGGCATTGTAAAGCTTCCATGTGTATGTGGGCTTTCTATTATTTTTGTAGCTATTGAAAACCAGCCTTAATCCATGGTGACCTGATAGGATGTTTGGGATTATTTCAATTTTCTTGTTTCTTCTGATGCCCTTTTGTGACTGATTATATGGTCAGTTTTGGAGAAGGAACCATGAGGTGATGAGAAGAAGGTATATTCTTTTGTTTTAGGATGAAATGTTCTATAAATATCTGTTAAATCTATTTGGTCCATAACTTCTATTAGTTTCACTGTGTCTGTTTCATTTCTGTTTCCATGATCTGTCCATTGATGACAGTGGGGTATTGAAGTCTCCCACTATTATTGTTTGAGGTGCAATGTGTGCTTTGAGCTTTAGTAAAGTTTTATGAATGTGGGTACCCTTGCATTTGGAGCATAGATATTCAGAATTAAGAGTTCTTCTTGGTAGATTTTTCCCTTGATGAGGATGAAGTGTCCTTCCTTATCCTTTAAGATAACTTTTGGTTGAAAGTTGATTTTATTTGATATTAGAATGGCTACTCCAGCTTGTTTCTTGGGACCATTTGCTTGGAAAATTGTTTTCCAGCCCTTTACTCTGAGGTAGTGTCTGTCTTTGACACTGAGGTGTGTTTCCTGTATGCAGGAAAATGCTGGGTCCTGTTTACTTATACAGTCTTTTTATTGGAGAATTGAGTCCATTGATGTTAAGAGATATTAAGGAATAAATATTGTTGCTTCCTGTTATTTTTTATGTTATTTTTATGTTTGTGTGGCTATCTTCTTTTGGATTTGTTTAAAGAAGATTCCTAAAGAACTTTCCTTCCTGTGTGGGAGTTTTCCACCTATTATCCTTTGTAGGGCTGTATTTGTAGAAAGATATTGTATAAATTTGGTTCTGTCATGGAACATCTTGTTTTCTCCGTCTGTGGTAATTGACAGTTTTGCTGGGTATAGTAGCCTGGGCTGGCACTTGTGTTCTCTTAGGGTCTGTATGATATCTGCCCAGGATCTTCTAGCTTTCATAGTCTCTGGTGAGAAGTCTGGTATAATTCTGATAGGTCTGCCTTTATATGTTACTTGACCTTTTTCCCTTACTGCTTTCTTTGTTTTGTGCATTTGTGACAGGAGGAATTTTCTTTTCTGGTCCAGTGTATTTGGAGTTCTGTAAGCTTCTTGTATGTTTTTGGGTATCTCTTTCTTTAGGTTGAGGAAGTTTTCTTCTATAATTTTGTTGAAGATATTTACTGGTCCTTTAAGTTGGAAATCTTCACTCTCTTCTATACCTATTATCCTTAGGTTTGGTCCTTTCATTCTGTCCTGGATTTCCTGGATGTTTTGGGTTAGGAGCTTTTTGCTTTTTGCATTTTCTTTAACTGTTATGTCAATGTTTTCTATGGTATCTTCTGCACCTGAGATTCTCTCTTCTATCTCTTGTATTCTGTTGGTGATGCTTGCATCTATGACTCCTGATCTCTTTTCTGGGCTTTCTATCTCCAGGGTTATCTCCCTTGTGGTTTCTTTATCATTTCTATTTCCATTTTTAGATCCTGGATGGTTTTGTTCAATTCCTTCATCTGTTTGATTGTGTTTTCCTGTAATTCTTTAAGAGATTTTTGTGTTTCCTCTTTAAGGTCTTCTTCCTGTTTACCTGTGTTTTCCTGTATTTCTTTAAGGGATTTGTTTTTGTACTTCTTAAAGTCCTCTATCATCATCATGAGATGCAATTTTAAATCAGAGTCTTGCTTTTCTTGTGTGTTGGGAATCCAGGGCTCACTTTGGTTGGAGAACTGAGTTCTGATGATGCAAAGTAGCCTTGGTTTCTGTTGCTTATGTTCTTGCCCTTGTCTCTCACCATCTGGTTCTCTGGTGTTAGATGATCTTGCTGTCTCTGACTGTGGCTTGCACACCTGTGTATCAGCATTCCTGGGAGACCAGTTCTTTCAGAGAGGAATTTGGGTATAGAAGCTGTGGCGCAGGGTCAGTTCCAGGGTACAGATGGAAACTGAAAGGATCCTGTCCCTGCTGTTCCTTGGTTCCTGTGTCCTAATGGCTCTGGGTGGGTCCCTCTTGGGCCAGGGAATTGAGCAGAAGTGGTGGTCTTACCTGTTCTCACAGGTTTGTCAGCACTCTTGAAGGACAGCTTTCTCCCAGCAGTATTTGGGTATGGAGCATTGTGGCACAGGATCAGGTCTGGCTGCAGATGGAATCCGAGAGGCTCCAAACTCATTCTTGATCCTTATGGAAATCATGGCCTTTTTTTCTTTGGTTGTGTGTGTGTGTGTGTGTGTGTGTGTGAGAGAGAGAGAGAGAGAGAGAGAGAGAGAGAGAGAGAGATCTGCTCTCAATGTTCTTTGTCTAGGAGTGAGGCCCCATGAGATTTCCTCCTTCCATGTTAGCATGTGTTCTGGTACTATACTCTAGATAGATAGCTGAGAAAGTTCTGACTGTCTGAAGGCCTGAGCAGGTGTGTGCTGTTGGCACAGCCACAGAAGTGAGAAGGACTCCAACACTTCCAACCCATAGGAGAATAGTAACACCTTCCTCCTGAGCAGTTCGTGTATGCAATGTGTGCAAAAAACTGCCCACATAGCTTTCTCCCAGTGCCCTGGACATTTACAGCCTGAAGACTGCTTCCCTACAGTGATGTCTCTTTCTGTCAATAACTAAGCTTGTCTTCTTGTTCAGCTCTAAATAATAACCCTGCTTCTTTGTTTATCTGTATGTATAAACCCTACCTTTGGCTCTGAGACTACTGAAACAATGGAATCCTAGAAATTCGGATTTTCCTAAGAATCTCATGTTGAGCAAAGGAAAAGAGTAAAGTCTGTTGCCAACCAGAGGAGTTTGTTTGCTGAAGAATTTCACTCAGTTCTGACAACTTGTCACACAACCTTATGTGAGAAATCAGCATGGTGTTAATGCTGGGTGGGGCCATACCTCGGAAATTCAAAAGCCAAAAATGAGGACAGAAGGTGACAGCCTCCTTACAACAACAGCTGTGGGCCAAGCAGTGACCTGATGCCATTAATTCCATGGAGTGCACTATTGGTGCTAAGATACTGGACCACAGCCATAGTGCCACCATGTTCTTGCAAGAACAAGTGTTAACAATGAACTGTGCCCACTGACATAAACTTACTTTTAGAATTTAAATTTTGAAGAATTTTTAAGATGAGGGCCCTAAAATGTAGATCCTACATGTTCTATTGATACTGCAAACTTGGGATATTGGATTAGTAGAATAACAATGACAATAAAAGTGGGTATATTTGTGCTATCTTTAGATAGCTCAGTTATCACACAAGAACATAAAACATGATTCACTGTTTTCATGTGGCCACTAAATCCTCTTAAACTAATAAAAAGGATGCGAAACTTTAATATTTGTTGATAGCTACCTCCTCCTGCTACTCCTTGTACCCTCTTCCCTCCTCCCTCTCCATAATTGCTTTTCTCATTGATCTGATAAAACTCCTGGCAAACAGAGCTTAAAGAAGAAGGGTTTATTTTGGCTTCAGTTTCAACACATCCACCTCATCACAGTAGAAACATGAAGCAGCTGATTGCATTGCATCCATAACTGTGAAGTTAAACACAGTGAAAGTCAACATTGTGCCTGAGAAAATTCTAGGTACAAGATGATGCCAGGGAAATGGTCCCGAGTGAACTGATTGTGACACCATGACAAGGACCAAGATCTATCTCCACATTCTGGTTTAATTTTTTTCCATTGACCTCACATTTTGGCAGAATGTTTGTCCCTTCCTAGAATTCTCTTCACTGCATTTTTTACATCTTTGTTTCTTAAGGTATAGATCAAAGGGTTAAGGCTAGGGGTGATGATGGTGTAAAAAAGGGTTAAAAACTGTCCTTCCTCATGGGATATGGTATTCTGAGGTTTCATGTACATATAAATGAGTGTTCCATAAAACAGGGTTACTACTGTGAGATGGGAACCACATGTCTGAAGAACCTTTCTCCACCTTGAAGCTGACTTGATCTTCATCACAGCTTGAGTGATAACTGCATAGGAGATGAGGATTAGAGATAGAGGTACTAGAAGAAATATAACTCCAAGAGTAAACACAACAATCTCAATTACTCTGGAATAAACACAAGCCATCTTGATCAATGCTGGCATTTCACAGAAAAAATTGTCCACTTTCCGGTGTCCACACCTTGGCAACTTCAAAGTTAAGGAGCAAAGAATTAAGGCACTGCCAAGACCACCCAACCAAGCTAACAGCACCATCTTCTGGCAAAGAACAGGGTGCATTATTACTGTGTAGTAAAGAGGTTGACAGACAGCAGCATAGCGGTCATAGGCCATCACAGCCAAGAGGAGACATTCTGTGGCTCCCAGGTCCAGGGCAAAGAAGAACTGGAGTGCACACCCTCCATACGTAATAGACTTCCTTGGGCCCCATAGATTTACCAGCATCTGTGGGACAATGCTAGTAGTATAACAGAGGTCCACGAAAGACAAATTAGATAAGAAGAAATACATGGGAGTACGAAGCTGAGAGTCCAGATAGGACACTAAAATAATGGTTGTGTTTCCTACAAGAGTCACAATATAGAAGACAAAGACAACTGCAGAGATGATGTGCTCTAGTTGGGGTCGACTGGAAAATCCCAGAAGGATGAAGTCTGTCTCAGAGCTTTTGTTGTTTATTTCCATTGCTCCTTAGGAAAGGCTAGGAAACAATATTATAAAAATCAAAATTAATTTCAGCCTTGGGTGGAGTGGAAAGTCTCTGACTTTTGTCATGAGTGTCTAAAATCCATGCATCTTCATGTGTCTTCTTGTTAAAGCATATTTTAAAATATTTGTCAGTGACAAGAGCTTCTCCATAATTACTTGTAGCCAAGTGATTCTACAATGTGCTGAACTCAGTCCCTGTGCATTAGAAATCATTGAAAACTATGAATATGCAGTATCATCTCACTCATGGTTCTATGTGTTTTGATTTTGTTTTAAAACATAATAGTTATAAAAGTTAGATTACATACTATACATGAATGTATATAAATATAATATATAAATATACATACACATGTATGTTTGTGTATGAGAGTGTGCATGTGTGTGTATCAGGGCTTTGAACTTTTTACCTGTGGTAGCCTTGGACCACCATACCCTGCTGGAATGGAAAAGATCTTGAAATTTTCCCCTGGAACTATGGCATTTATCACTTGATTGTGATTAATATTTCCTTTATTGAAGGAGCTGAGCTTCAAGCAATTTTTTTTTAATTTTTATATGTTTCACCACTTTATGACATAATCACTTTTTTATATTCATTTATAGATGCCTACATCCCAACCATTATAATTATCATAATCACATCACCTCCTCTTTCTCCTCTTCTGAGTTTTTCTCTATTCAACACCAAGGGCATTGTGTTTTCTGTATCAGCTTTAGTGTTCACAACTACACTATTTTGTGATTGTCATTGATATGTCTTTGTCAAGAAATAATAACTTTCTAAGTATTAACCTTTATGTATTTATCCCATTTTAATGCCTTTAAAGTATCATGCTACACATTCTTCTTGACCTTATGGCTTTATTTCAGGGTTAAACACTGAACTAGTTCTACAATCCTTTAGCCATCACAAACACAACAGCCATGTCAGCTTCTGTCACTCAACCACTCCGCAGAAGTAACCACGCAGATGAGTCAGCAAGTTCATATAATAAGCAGTGAGCTGACTGTCCTTATCAAATTCACCAATCATGAATGGCTTTTCTGGTTACTTTGCAGCCTTAATGGAAAAACTATCACCTGGTTACCTTTAAAAGAGAATACATAGGGAATAAAATTTTCATCAATTTTACTATTTTTGAATTATGTGACATATCCTTACATACATGCAATGTTTAGTCATTCAATATCTTTTTTTGTCAGTGAGCTATGACCATGAACTTCAGAACTAGAGTTTCTTATATTTATAGTGTTCTTAGGGGCATGAAAATAAAGCTTTGTGTTTATTAAAATAAAGTATGGATAAATTATCCAGAATAAATCATCATTGTATAAACCTTAGTTAGAGCATGGAATATTTCAATTATACAAAAGGAAGATTCATTCACAAATTATGTGGGTTAAAAATGTAGTTTCCTAGTATGGATGTGTTAGCTACTTGAGTATAAGGTTTTTATGCTCGTAGAACATCAACTAAGTCCAGCAGAGTGAGTGCTTAGACGAGTTGCTTTCATTTTTCTTCTTCTTTTTTCTTGGGGGCGATGCTTTTTGAGACAGTCTCTTACAGCTCAGGCTGGCCTTGAACCTACTATGTAGCAAGGGATGGCCTTGCTTTGCTGATCTCTCTGCCTCTCCCAAGTGCTGGAATTGCAGGGATGTGCCACCAGCCCTGATAAACTTCAAGCAATGTTCATGGCATTAAATCCCAGGCATAAACTATATTCCTGGGCAGTAATTTAACATGTTTGAATACTAAGCTCTTCATATGTGAAGAGAATGTGATTGTATTCCCTTCTTCAGTGGTAGGTTATTAAAACTTATGAGAATTCTAAAACTTGAGCTTACATTAAATGTTAAAGGGACAGACTATCCACGCTTCAAACAAGCATTATCCTCCCCCACCCCTTCATTTTTTGCGTTACTAGTTTTACATGATGATTCAGAGTTAAAGTAAAATGTCTTAATTGTTTTACCTGGCTTGTAAAATGTACAAATGTACTTCTATGTGCAACACAAGCATAGTATGATATGTATGCTGTGCAGAGAAATCTTGGGGCAGGAGAAGACTTCAGTTCCCACAATGCTGTGGTTACAGATTACCTAGGGTCATTGGATTCCTTAAAGCTGAGAATATTCAGAATTTAAAAGCTGTGATTTCTAAAGTGGAAACAGACATCAGAAGTTCTGACTCCAGCCTTCTGTAGCATAGATGTTCTTTCCAGAGAGTATTCAACAACCACATTGTGTGAGCTCAGTGAAAGGGAAATCAGCTTTCCCTTTAAGTGGCGCCTCATACTTAGACTAAGCACAAACTCTCCTTTTGGTAAAATCTAGCACTGGTTCTTTATTTTTATTCCTAAAGTAACACCAGTTGTAGTCTATTCATCATAGCTTCTTATCTAAAATGGCATTTATTGACAAGTAAAACAAATAAGATAATAAAATAAGGAAGATACTGAGTAGATAAACAGCCCAGTAACTAGGACACAGTCCAAAAATAGTACAACCACCCCAGAAACCTTCTCTGCATCTCACCCTTTACAACTCTTCCTGAACCATCCACTACCATGGAGCTTACGGGTTGATGATCCTTGCTTTTCATTTTATTAGGTTAAGCATGTAAATACAAGTGTATATTGGAGCTTATCAAAAAATGGAGGTCCAACAAAATGGCTCAGCAGTTAAAAGGCCCCTATCGGGCAAGCCTGAAAACCTGGTGTATTAGTCAGGGTTCTCTAGAGTCACAGAACTTAAAGGTAGTCTCTATATAGTAAGGGAATTTGTTAATGACTTACAGTCTGTAGTCCAACTTCCCAACAATGGTCAGCAGTAGCTGTGAATGAAAACCCGAGGATCTAGCAGTCGCTCGGTCCCACAAGGCTCGAAGGCAAAGAAGATTGAATCTTCCTCCTTCCAATGTCCTTATGTAGGTCTCCAGCAGCAGGTGTGGCCCAGATTAGAGGTGTGCGGACCACCACACCTGAAACTTGTGTCTTCCAGACTCAAGATCTAGATCACAGGGGAGCCCTCTAATTCTGGATTGTAATTCACTCCAGATATAGTCAAGTTGACAACCAGAAATAGCCACTACACCTGGGTTGCATTGTCAGAATCCACATAATGGTGAAAGGAGAGAACTTCCAGTAGTTGTTCCTTGACCAGTATGTCTATCACACACACACACACACACACACACCCCACATAAAAAGCATTGAATATATCTTGTTTCTCTTGATTTTGGAAGCGATTATCAAATAAACTCTTAGATTTCTCCTTGCAGACAGAGCACTTTACCAGATGTTTCTTGTGCTGTGCAACCTTGAAGTTTCATGTTTATTTTGTTACTTTCCAGTGGCCTGCATGGTTCATCCATGGTTTAAATTATAAAGTCAAAGTTGAATGCAAGGCTATAAAGAAACAACACTGCAGAAGAAAGCTGGGAACATCTGTGATCCCAATACCTCGCTAAAACATATATCAGTATTTTTAGATGCAAAGCTTAATGGCTTTTCATAAACTTAGAATCACCTAAGACTCTGGGCATTCTTGTTAAAAATACCCAGCAGAAATTCCCTTTGTAATTTCATGTTGTGACCTAAATATGGCATTATTTTAACATGTTTGTGTTTTAACCACTCTATTTGTCAACTTAGAGGCCTTTCGTCTAAAATTTTGGGTGTTTTTTAACTTTAATATGAAAATAAGTATGATGTTAAAAATAAGGCTTAGAACATTACTTGAAGACATAGCTGGTAAAGGGGCACGCTCCACTAAAACAAAGCTGCT
Source organism: Rhynchomys soricoides (assembly GCA_019843965.1). Taxonomy (NCBI): domain Eukaryota; kingdom Metazoa; phylum Chordata; class Mammalia; order Rodentia; family Muridae; genus Rhynchomys; species Rhynchomys soricoides. The sequence goes on along the minus strand of JADRCH010000130.1, from coordinate 82,350 downwards.
GTGTCATGGGTATGTTTCAGTTTCCAATTCAGTCTATTGTTTCATTTACTAAGTTCAATTTTTTTTTTGTTAAGATAAATAAACTAAGCATATCTGGGCATAATCTGATATGTATAATTTTGAAACTGTCTTAATATTTAAAACATGTTAAGTGGATCATTTATTTATTACTGACAAACCAAGAGGAATGCTGTTGTAATAAAAAGCCCAGACAGGAAAGGTAACGTTAAAAGGAGTTAAGCTCCTGGGTTCAGACAAGCTGTACGTCTACTGCCACCTGTCTCTGCTGCTCCTTCACTGTATGAATTCTATCAAGCTAATTGGCATCTTGGTTTCTTTCACCGGCAGTTATTCAAACAGCACCTGCTTGTTCGATACTAGGAGAAGCTTTACATGCCAGAGAAAATCTGGAATACTTACTTGATGCCTGAAGACCATGCAGAAACTTCAAAGTACCAAACTCTTCTGCTCCATTGAGGCCTACACTGATTTCTTTTCTGTTGGATGCAGCAGGCAATACTCACCCAAGGACAGAATAATTAGAATATGTTTCTAGCCAGGGAGAGTCTGAAGTTGTCATGCTTTTCTCTAGTTCAAATGTACCTATGTTCCCATTAGGATGATCTCTCCTTTCATTAATAATGTAGTGAAAGTCCTTGTGCATGAGGATCTGAAAGCACTGAAAATAAAGTTGCATGAACTACCATCCATATTCATGTCAATCCCAGAAACCCATTCATTAAAAGCAACAGTTGGACTAAGGTTTAATAGTAATAGGATCTATTTAGTTGAGTGGTTGGATTTAAGTTAGATCTGAAGACAATGAAAGAATCAGTCTTGGCTAACCATTTTTGGTTCTATATTTGAAATTGTTTATGGCATCTTTTTACTCATTATTCCACCTACTGTCTTAGATGAGGATGCTGTGTTCTTTGACGGGTATTCCAAGGCTACTTGACTAAAGCAAGGAAGTGCTTGTACACAACTCTAAAGGCTACTCTGTTGGTGTGGGCCCGAGGGGATTGGTGTCCCACAGAGGTGATTAAGGAAATCTATGACTGTAGTCAGAATTCTTTCCAAATAACAATTTCATGATGGGTTCCCTTAAGACAATGATTTTACCTCTTCCTTTTGTTTTATATCTCAAAAGAAATTAATTTCATGGATAGATTTAAATATACAGTATTATATTAAACGTATATTGAAAATCAGAAGTGTGACATGTCTATCTATGAATATTAATACATAATTTGAAATGTCTTTTGATCAATGGATATCAGATCAAATAATTTGTTTTCAAAGTGTTGCAGCTACAGAACTGAAAATACTTGATCTCTTAACATACTTCTGAAGTAATCATAATTGTTAGTATGTGTTTCATTCTTGTTACATTGTCAATGAATTAAAATAACAGATGAAAAAATTTTTGTGGTGGTGGCCTTTGATCCCAGGATCCTTTTACAGGTGAAAATTCTTTGGGTTTGAACTTTTTAATCCACCTGTCTCTGCCTCCCAAGTGCTGGAATTAAGGTGTGTGCCACACGCCTGTGTAGCTCTGGCTGTCCTGGAACTCACACTGTAGACAGCAGGTGAAAAATTCTTGAGGTTGCCTTCAAGTCAATGACTGGAAATTTAACACTAGCTGAGCGCCTCCTGCATTCCCACTCTTCCCTCATGACTATTTGATTCATAGGAAATCATAGTGATGAATCATGTTCATTACACACTCATTTTTTTAAAAAAAGACCTATCGTACCCCACATTCATATGTGAGTGCTTAAATAACGTGTGTTCTTAAGCTTATTTGGTTTGAATTTAAGCAAAGAAATCACAGTTTATGACTCTTGGCCTATTTTCTTTATTCACATAATAATTTTTGTAAGATTTGTTGGATAAGTTGTGTCCAGCTGTGGTTCACTGTCCATCAGGTGAGCATGTTGTTATTACAAGTTCCCTTGTTGATAGACATTCACGCAGATCATAGTTTTCAGCTTACATGAGTGGCTCCATAATGAGTGATTACATATAAGTCTAACTGAACACACATTCAGGAAAGTCGTGGTGTCTGTGCCTAATGTAGGGAAACTGCTGGTGTGTGTAGAGTGTGTTAGCAGTAAACTTTATAATCTATTTCTCCCAAATGAACTTTATCAGTTTGTCCTAAACTTATCAAATATAGACTATTCTATTGATCTACATATTCTACAGCACATAACATTATAGACATTTAAATTATTGGCAGTTGAAATGTTGTAAATGTTAGCTGCCTATGGCCTTGTTGTGCTATGGGACTCTGATAAAAGAGTCAGGACATCAAGGTTTCTTCAAGTTAAAGGTGTTAATGTGCATACACAGACTTGAATGATTTCCTGTTCATAAAGAACCCAAATGATGGGGACTGGAAAGATGGTTTAGAGATAAGAGCACTGGCTGCTTTTCTAGGGGTCATGAGTTCAATTCCCAGCAACCACATATAGATGGCACAACCATCTATAATGGGATCTAATGCTCTTTTCTGGCACACAGGTATCTATGTGAATAGAGCCCTCAAAAGCATAAAATAAATAAATAAAGCCTTTTATTAAAAAAAATCCAAATGGTCTCGAAAAAACAAAAAAAATTAAAAAATTAAAATTCCAAATGGTTAAAAAAAAAAAAAATGGGGGTGTGCTCTGCTCACATATAAAGCCATATAAAATAAATAAGTAAATAAAGTACCTTTTAAAAGGGAAAAAAAGAATCTGAATGGTTAAAATAAATGGGGTTGGGGATGGTTTTTTTTCTTCTTTGACTCCTTGTCTGGTAATTGACTGGTTATTTTAAAGCATTTAAGCTGGGGCTCTAAGGATGTGCTGGATGTAGAGAAAGGGAGGGCCACTGGGGGCATGTAGCAAGGTCTCATGTAAGCATTTTGGCAGAGACTAAACCACATGGTAGACTTTCCGTCCTTTCTTCAAGGTCTCTGGAAAGGTATACTAAGTATGGCAGGGGTTGTGGTCAAGTTTAATATACATTCAAGAACAGTGCTTGGCCTACATGGTTACTTTGTTTCCCCCACCCCTTGGCTCTTAGGGCCTTACCTGTCTTTTAAATCCCTTCAGGACCAATGTGCATCATCCTGGCTTATATTCCTGTAGCATCATCACGTGGGTGGCTTCAATAATGCTAAATTCAGACCTTGTCACCAATGAGAATATGTAGAATGGGATCAAATGGGTCCCTAGTGCTAAAATCATGATATTTATGGAGATTTTTAAAGACACCAAAAGTTGAAAAATTATCCTCCAAATAAGTTATCTGGGTTCTAACCAAGTCTGTATGGGGACATGAGCAGGATAGCATGTTTGTGATATACAATCTGTTGATGTCCCACTTTGGGGACTCAATCTAATGTTGTTGGGCACACTTTTATATGTTAGTGTCTTGAATGGCATCCAAATGCCTTGAGGACTAAAACTCCTTAGACATTCCTGTACAGGACCTCCAACACGGGGTCTGTAACATTCTTGGAAGAGTCTCCAAGTGCTGAAGTGTTAGATGACAGAATCCCTTGGAGGGCAGTGTCCGAGAGAGAGGGAGGGGGAGAGGAACAGGGACAGGGAGAGGGAGAGGGACAGGGACAGGGAGAGGGTCAGGGAGAGGAACAGGGACAGGGAAAGGGACAGGGACAGGGACAGGAACAGGAAAGGAAGAGGTAGAGGGGGAGGGGAAGGGAGGGAGAGAGAGAGACTGCTTATGTGTCTATGTGTCTGTGTGTCTGTGTGTCTGTGTGTCTGTGTGTCTGTGTTTTCTTTGGATATATTCTTATTCTAAGTCAAGGTTATCACATGGTTTCTCAGATTTCATTTCCAAGGGTTTACATACATCAAAAGATACCATGATTGGTTCAAGATATGTAATCTGGACCCTGGTTACTAAGACTCTTTGTGTGTGTGTGTGTGTGTGTGTGTGTGTCCCTCCATACATTCCCCAGCATGGATATTTGGGATTGAAACATGCATAAAGACCCTTGTATTTACAAACAGAATAATTCCATTGTACATACATAGCCCCTTGAATCTCCCTTGGTCTTCAAAGTAGATTAATAAAGTGAGGTTCATGTGGTTCCCTGGCCTGTTGTGATCAAATAGATGGTCCTTTGGTCACAAGAGGGAGAGTCTGGGACTATAGTGCTGAGACAAATAGGGAGACAGATTAGTAACAATAAACAGCACTAATACATCCTACATACACACACAAAAAAAAGTTTTTAAAATCCTAAAACAAGCTTTTTACCACATTTTCATTCAACTAGGGCAGTAGCAGTAAGACCTATCACAAAGACTGGGACAATTATAACAATAGATAAATTCCAGGGGTGGCAGTGTCTAAGGAAGAGAAGCAAGAACAGTTTATGTAGTTCATTGGTGGTGGAATCTCAAGATAATACTGCTTGTAAGCTGGTCAGCCTCTGGAGTAACCAAGGCAGGCCTGTAGTCCTCTGGAGTCACAGCTCAGCCTCTCGAGATGCTCAGTTTTCACAGCATGGATGGGTCAGGAACTTGCTCTCAGTTATCCTTTGATGACACCTCCATTCTCCTGTGCTCGATCCAGGCGATCACCTCTGCCACTCTTACTATAATGGGAGTGGAAAGAAATCAAGCAAGCATGCATGTCCAACAGGAGAAAAAATCAAGCAAGCATGCATGTCCAACAGGAGTACCACTGCTAAGTTTTATTCTTAACCTAAAGGGTCCTGTGCTTGGATCTCAGTGGCCAGAGCTTGGTCTCACACTCTTACACAACTGGCTAATTTAAAATTGTGTTACTGAAAAGCTAAGTACAACCCTTTAGAACAGAATACAACCTTGAGCACATATTTTGATTACAAGAGGCACTGACCCTGGAAGAACCTGAGTTTCTGCCAAGCAGCTTCATTACACACAAAGGAAAAAAATTAAAAAGTTTTATCTTATTTAACCTTTTAATAAAAAATACTGCTTATTTTATCATAATTTTTTGCCTTTGAATATCATTTTAAATCTTTTTCAAAATTTAATTAAAATCTAATTTTTAGTCCCCCACCAATTCCCTCCAAAATTTACTTTAGTCACTGTTAGTATACACACACACACACACACACACACACACACACACACACATATACACATCACTCGGTCTGTCTAGTGTTGTCTCCTTCTATATGCTTCTAGCACTGATAGACAACCAGAGGTTTTATCTCTAAGGAAGACTAATATTCCCTTTCTCCTTCTCTCTCCACATTTATTAATTGCTTGTAGTTTTCCATCTAGGAGTGAGGCACTGTGAGCTTTCCCTGTAAAGTTTGGTCTGGTTCTTCCTCCCTGCCCGGTGCTCCCAGAAGTAAGACTCAGACTCAAAATATATTTACAAATACCTTGGTCATATAGCTAGGCTCTTCTCTGACTAGATCAAAACTGAGACAACCCAATTATTTTAACTTTATTTTAATTTTATTAAATTAAATTATTTTAAATTTATTCTGCCATGTGGCTGGTTACCTGTACTCAAGTACAATGTATCCATCTCCTCACGTCTTCCTGGGCAGATCTTCCCATGCATGGCTCTATCCCACAATTCATTCTCCTCCTGAAAGTCCCACTTTCTATTTCCTGCCTAAGCCATAGGCCCCAGGCTTTTTAATTGACAGGTGATTCATCCATACAATACACAAGATATTCTCTCTATATTGTCCTGTCTATGTTGGTAACTATTCACTGTTGTTGACATGTTGGTATGCTGATATGTCAGCAGTTGTTGGAATTGTCAGGTCTACCTTAGGCAGCCACATTGTTGAGATTTCATGGGTGTAGCTCCCTGTCATTGCAAGAAGGCACAATCTCACAGCAGACTGTATGATCCTCTGGTTCTTACAGCCTTTCTGCTCTCTCTTCAGTGATGTTCCCTGAGTCTTAGGTGCCGCGATTATATTGTATCATTTGGGGCTAGGTATCCATAGTAGGTTGTTCTCGGCATTTAAATAAGTTGTGGCTTTCCATAATGGTCTGGTTCTTCAGTCAAATAAAGCTTCTTTGATAAGGAGCAAATTCTATACTTATCTGTGAGTGTAAGAATTTGGAGTGCAGTTTGGAGTTATAATGGTTTATAAAAGTAGTAGTAATAGATTCTTTTCTAAAGTCTATGACCTCTCCAACCATGGGCAACTGTCTAGATTTACAGGACCAGGAATGATTTCCCTTCCGTGAACCCGCCCCTAAATACAGTTTGATATCCGTGGTAATCCCCAAGATAAAAGTATCACTATTTCACCATTTTGGAAATGTTCTAGTCCAAACACTTTATAGCTGAGTAGGACTACTTAATGTGCCTCTCCCTTGGCAAATTGCCAAGCACATTCTGATTCTGTGAGGACCAGTCCTCAGAGACAAAGCTTCTGGAAGAGTTCCAGCTCAATTACTCCAAGTCCTGTATCGAAAGTGTGTCATACTTTTGGCAACAGGGACTTAACCTTCAAATTCTGAAAGGCAACCAAAAGTAACAGTGATAGCCTATATTGTTTTAGGAAGGGTGCTATCTAGATTTTACATCAACTTGACACAAGTTGGGGTCATTTGGAAAGAAGGAATCTCAATTGAGAAAATGCTCCTACCAGACTGGCCTGTGGGCAATCTTGTGATGTATTTTCTTGGTTGATGACTGAACTGGGAAGGCCTACTACACAGTGGGCACTGCCATCCCTAGGCTGGCAGTCCTGGTTGCTATAAGAAAGCAGGCTGGGCAAGCCATGAAAAGCAAGCCAATAAGCTTTACTCCTCCCTGGCCTCTGCATCTTTGCCTATCTCCAGATTCCTGCCCTGACTTTCTGCCCTGACTTCCTTTCACGATGAAATGTGAAATGGAGCATAACCAACTAAACCCTTTCCTCCTTATGCTGCTTTATGGCTATGGTCTTTATTGCAGCAATAAAACAATAAGACAGAGATTGGTACTAGATTCATGGAAAATTACTGTGAAAGATCTGTCCATGTTTTGAGGGAGGATTATGAAAGGACTTTGGAACTTTGGAAAGTCCATTGAGTGTTCAGAGTTTAATGAGCCATTGTGAGAGCTGAGAAGATAAGAATGTTGAGAGAAATGCAGATAATGGTGGTCTGGATTATAATATTTCAGAAGAAACTTTGAGAGTCCTTTAAAGACTATATCAGGATCATTTGATATTTTGAATAAAGAATCTGTGTTTCTGCTCAGCTGACTGTGATCAACAAGGTACCAGGAACACTAAAGTGAAAGTTTTGCTTTGCTGGAACAATTGATAATGATGAGCTGGAGCTAAGAAATCAACTGTGGACCAGCAGAGACCAGCATCATTGAGGCAAAGTCTTCTAAGAAATGTTTCCTCACACAGAAACTGTGGTCCAGAGGGACCTGAAGCTGCATTTCAGGTTGGCAGATGAATTAGGTCATTAAGAGTCACCTGGGTAATATTGGCTTTGAAGGCATGAATGTGGTCATGGACAGTAACTGAGGCTTGGCACTGTGTGGCCAGGCTTGAGTCCCTGAAGAGACCATTGGTAAATTTGCAGCCTCAGTTCTAGTAGAAACCCCAGGATTGATGTCTTGGAGTGAATTTGAAACTTGGAACCATGCAGGATTCTTAGAGTTCTGGAGAGAGGCCATGAGAGGGCACTGGAGAGGGTACAGTCCACTTGCTGTGCAGACCCCTGCATTTTTGAAATGTTAGTGCCATGGGACAACAACCAAGGAGAGCAGCAGCTGTGGAGCAGAGCTGGCATGATCCTCTGAGACGAGCTGTGTGTGCTGCGGAAAGCAGAGCCAGAGAAGTTCTAGTCAAGCCCTTTGGAGACCAGAATCATGAATGAATCCCAGCCTTTAAACACTGAGTTATTTATGCCAAGTTGTAGTTTGTTTTGATTTGTTCAGATTGTGACTTTGCCCTGGTTCTTCCTTCTTGGAGTAAAAGGGTATTTAATTCCTATTATTTTACAAAAGCCTACAGTTGAGATGTTAGAATGTGATAGAAATTTTGGATATTTTAGAGAAACTTTGGATGCTTAAAGAGATGGAACTTTTAAAGCTCTTGAATTTTTGAAGACTGTGAGACTTTGAAAAGTTAAAATGTTAGGGTTTTAACCTTTCCTAAAAGAAAGGAAAGATCATGGCTTAACAATAATATGTTTGTGTATCAAGTTGACAAGTGATCAGTTGCAATGGCTAGTTTTATATCAACATGACAAAATCTAGAATCATTTGGCAAGAGGAACCTCACTTCAGAAAAAGCCCCCACCAGGTTGGCCTATGGGAAACCTGTGGTACATTTCTTGATTGATGATTGATGATTGATATGGAAAGGTCTGATCCACTGAGGTTTTCTCTGAGTCCCTAGTTTATAAAGAGTGAACATAGCTCCTTCTCAAAACTAAGAGCATGCTTGTCAGAGCCAGTAGTGGCCAGGGACCAAAGCCTTGGGGAGCTGCCGCTTTATATCCTAAGAAACAGACTCTTCCCACCATGGTTATGAGTCCCAAGGCCACGGTGTGCTCAGTCTGAGATGCCCTTGAGATACTCTGTGTTCCCCTTGTGCAAAGCTTCTCAGCTACTTGATCTCAGTGTAAGATAGATTCTGCTGACTCTGCAATATTCCTACCCCAGAAGCAGGATATAAGGTACTATACATCTTAGTAACTTTGTCTGTCATAAGGCACAGTTGGTGCAGGATATCTCAATCCAAACTTTCGTATATCCTCTATCTTCTACCCTCTTTATCTTCTAATTCATTCTCTCTCTCTCTCTCTCTCTCTCTCTCTCTCTCTCTCTTTCTCTCTTGATGCTGTCACTGAAGAATGACCTGTTAGTCCAGGTCAGGCAGTCCCAGCACACTTCAGCTGATGCCACCCCTGGGCTTCTAAACAAGCCATAGGGAGCAATTTAATAAGCAGCAATCCTCCTTGGCTTCTGCATCAGTTTTGGCCTCAAGGTTCCTGTCTTGAATTTCTTCCCTGACTTCCTCTAATGTGGACATGTAAGCCAACTAAACTCCTTCCTCCTCACGTTGTTTATGGTTGTGGTCTTTGTTACAGCACGCAAACATTATCTATGACAGGGGATCTCTTAGACTCTCTTGACAAACAACTCAAGATAAGGTTTCTCATGCCTAGCACTAGGGTTTTTGTTAGTCTATGGCTCTTCAAGTATTATTGCCCCAAGTAGTGCAATTTCTTTAAATTATGCATTTATACATACATGTATATGTGTGTTATATAATTTTAAGTAAATATGAAATGATAACACCTTATTTCTTTTTCTTTTTTTTTTAATTTTATTGATCATTCCATTCGTTTACATCTCACATGATATCCCACTTCCCGGTTACCCCCTCCGCCAATACCCCATCCCCTTTACCTGTATGAGAGTGCTCTCCCTCCTGCCCCACCGCTCCAGCATCCCCCTACTCTGGGACATCAAAGCCTTCCTGGGACCAAGGGCCTCCCCTCCTGTTGCTGTCAGCAAGGCCATCCTCTACTACATATGGATCTGGAGCCATGGATCCCTCCAGGTACGCTCCTTGGTTGGTGGTCTAGACTCTGGGAGAACTGGGTGGTCAGGTCAGCCTATGTTGTTCTTCCAATGGGGTTGCAATCCCCCTCCGCTCCTCCAGTCCTTCTGCCAGATCCCCCACCAGGTTCCCTGAGCTCTGTCTGATGGTTGACTCCAAACACCCACATCTGCATTGGTCAGCTGCTGGCCGGACTTCCTCAAGAACTGCCACACTAGGTTTCTGTCCCCAAGCACTTCTTGACCACCGCAAACAGTTGGGTTTGGTGTCTGCAGACATGATGGATCCCCGGGTGGGGCAGTCCCTGGTTGGCCCTTCCTTCAATCTCTGTTCCGTTTTTTGTTCCTGTTCTTCCTTTGGACAAGAGCATTTCTAGGTTAAAAACTTTGAGATGGCTGGGTGTCCCCATCCCTCAACTGGGGGCAGTGCCTATCTGCTGGAGGAGGTCTCTACAGGTTCTATCTCCCTCTTCTCTGCTCATTCTAGCTAATGTCATCCTCATTGGGTCCTGAAGGCCTCATGTTTCCCTGGTGTCTGGGACCCTCCGGTGGCTATCCCCAGTTTCTGGTGCCCCCTGCTACATGTTTTTGTTAGATTTCGTGATTCTCTATACCTCTCTCACAACTCCTCCAGTTCCTGATGCTGCCACCCTTATTCCCTCCCCGTCCTTTCTCCCTCCCTGGTCCCCCTTTCCCTCCACCTCCCACAATCATCCTGTTCCACCTTGAATGGAGGACTGAAACATTCACGCCCTGGTCTTCCTTCCTCCTAAGCTCCATACGGACTGTGGGTTATATTGTGGGCATTGTGAGCTTTTGGACTAATATCCACTTTTTAGTGAGTGTATACCATGTGTGTCCTTTTGTGACTGATTTACCCCACTCAGGATGATATTTTCTAGTTCCATCAATTTGCCTAAGAATTTCATGAATTCATTGTTTTTCATAGCTGAGTAGTATTCCATTGTGTAAATGTACCACATTTTCTGTATCCATTCCTCTGTTGAGGGACATCTGGGTTTCCAGCTTCTGGCGATTATAAATAAGACTGCTATGAACATAGTGAAGCACATGTCCGTGTTATATATTGGAGTATCTTTTTGGTATATGCTCAGGAGTGGTATAGCTGCGTCCTCAGATAATACTATTTTCAATTTTCTCAGGAACTGCCAGACTGATTTCCAGAGTGGTTGTACCAGCTTGCAGTCCCACCAATAATGGAGGAGTGTTCCTCTTTCACTACATCCTCACCAACATCTACAGTCACCTGCATTTTTTGATCTTAGCCATTCTGACTGGTGTGAGGTGGAATTGCAGCGTTGTTTTGATTTGCATTTCCCTGATGACTAAGGATATTGAACATTTCTTTAGATGCTTCTCAGCCATTCAAGTTTCCTCTGTTGAGAATTCTCTATTTAGCTCTTTACTCTATTTTTTTTTTTGTTTTGGCTATAGGCATATTTTTTGTTTTATTTTTAAGGAAAAATAAATAAATACATTTTAGAAAAGAGACAAACAATTTTCACAACAAAGAGCAACCTGAGAACCACTCACAGGGTTCCTTATGCAAGGGCTTGGCAAGAAATAAAAAAAAAATTTAAAAAATCTGGTGTTCAATAGGAAGTGTGGTGTGAAAGATGAGCAAGTGTTCGTGTTTTGTGTTCATAGGCAAATGCATAGTAACCAGAAGGTTTTGTCACACTTCCTATTGAGGAAAAGTTCCTTTCCCTAGTCAGTCTCACAGAATTTGTAACATCTGCTATCAGATTTCTTTACTCTACTTTTTAATAGGTTTATTTGGTTCTCTGGAGTCTAACTTCTTGAGTTCTTTGTATATTTTGGATATTAGCCCTCTATCAGATGAAAGGTTGGTAAAGATCTTTTCCCAATCTCTGGGTTGCTATTTTGTCCTATTGACAATGTCCTTTGCCTTACAGAAGCTTTTCAATTTTATGAGGTCCCATGTATCAGTTGTTTCTCTTAAAGCATGAGCCATTGGTGTTCTATTCAGGAACTTTTCCCCTGTGCCCAAGTATTTGAGGCTTTTCCCCACTTTCTCTTCTGTTAGATTCAATGTACCTGGTTTTATGTGGAGGTCCTTGGTCCATTTGGACTTGAGCTTTGTACAGGGAGATAGGAATGGATCAATTTGCATTCTTCTACATGTAAACTGACAGTTGAACCAGCACCATTTGTTGAAAATGCTGTCTTTTTCCCACTGGATGGTTTTAGCTTCTTTGTCAAAGATCAAGTGACCATAGGTATGTGGGTTCATTTCTGGGTCTCCAATTCTATTCCACTGATCTACCTGCCTGTCACTGTACCAATACCATGCAGTTTTTATCACTACTGCTCTGTAGTACAGCCTGAGGTCAGGGAGGCTGATTCCCCCCAGAAGTCCTTTTATTGTTGAGAATAGTTTTTGCTATCCTGGGTTTTTTTTTATTCCATATGAATTTGAGAATTGCTCTTTCTAAGTCTATGAAGAATTGAGTTGAAATTTTGATGGGGATTGCATTGAATCTATAGATTTCTTTTGATAAGATGGCCATTTTTATTATATTAATCCTGCCAATCCATGTGCATGGGAGATCTTTCCATCTTTTGAGATCTTCGATTTCTTTCTTCAGGCATTTGACATTCTTGTCATACAGATCTTTCACTTGCTTGGTTAGAGTCACACCAAAATATTTTATATTATTTGTGACTATTGTAAAGGGTGTTGCTTCCCTAATTTCTTTCTCAGCCCTTTTATCCTTTGAGCAGAGGAAGGCTAGTGATTTGTTTGGCTTAATTTTATGTCCAGCCACTTTGCTAAAGTTGTTTATCAGTTCTCTGGTAGAATTTTTGGGGTCACTTGTGCATACTATCGTATCATCTGCAAAGAGTGATATCTTGACTTCCTCCCTCCCAATTTTATCCCTTTGATCTCTTCTTGTTGTCTAATTGCTCTGGCTAGAAATTCGAGTACTATGTTGAATAGACAGGGAGAGAGTGGGGAACCTTGTCTTGTCCCTGATTTTAATGAGATTGCTTTAAGTTCCTTTCCATTTAGTTTGGTGAAAGCTATTGGTTTGCTCTATATTGCTTTTATTATATTTACATACGCACCTTGAATTTCTGATATCTCCAATACTTTTAACATGAATGGGTGTTGTATTTTGTCAAAGGCTTTTTCAGCACCTAATGAGGTGATCATGTGGTTTTCTTTCTTTGAGTTTGTATAAAGAGTGGATTACTTTGATGGATTTCCATATATTGAACCATCCCTGAATTCCTGGGACGAAGCCTACTTGATCATGGTGGATGATCATTTTGATGCGTTCTTGGATTCAGTTTTCGAGAATTTTATTGAGTATTTTTGCATCAATATACATAAGGGAAATTGGTCTGTAGTTCTCTTTCTTTGATGGGTCTTTTTGTGGTTTAGGTATCAGTGTAACTGTGATTCATAGAACAAATTGGGTGGTGTTCCTTCTGTTTCTATTTTATAAAATAGTTTGAGGAGTATTGGTATTAGATCTTCTTTGCAGGTCTGATAGAACTCTGCACTAAAACCATCTGGCCCTGAGCTTTTGGGGGGGAGATGAAAGACTTCTAATGACTGCTTTTATTTCTTTGGGGTTTATGGGGCTGTTTAGATAGTTTATCTGATCCTGATTTAACTTAGGTACCTGGTATCTGTCTAGGAAATAGTCCATTTCATCTAGGCTTTCCAATTTTATTGAGTATAGACTTTTGAAGTAGGATCTGTTTTGTTTTTTTTTTTTAATTTCCTCATTTCTCCCTTTTCATTCCTGATTTTGTTAATTTGGACACTGTTTCTGTGCCCTCTGGTTAGTCTGGCTAAGGGTTTATCTATCTTGCTAATTTTCTCAGAGAACCAGCTCTTAGTTTTGTTGATTCTTTGTATAGTTCTTTTTGCTTGTACTTGGTTGATTTCAGCCCTGAGTTTATTTCCTGCCTTCTACCTTCTTGGGTGTATTAGCTTCTTTTTGTTCTAGAGCTTTCAGGTGTGCTGTTAAGCTGCTAGTGTATGCTCTCTCTTCTTTTTGGAGTCATTCGGAGATATGAGTTTTCCTCTACACTGCTTTCAATGTGTCCCATAAGTTTGGATATGTTGTGCTTTCATTTTCATTAAATTCTAAAAGTCTTTAATTTCTTTCTTTATTTCTTCCCTGACCAAGTTATCATTGAGTAGATAGTTGTTCAGCTTCCATGGGTATGTAGGCTTTCTGTTGTTTTCGTTGCTATTGAAGACCAGGCTTATTATGTGGTGGTCCGTTAGAATACATAGGATTAATTCAATGTTTTTGTATCTGTTGATGCTTGTTTTGTGTCCGATTATATGATTGATTTTTGAGAAGGTACCATGAGGTGCTGAGAAGAAGGTGTATTCTTTTGTTGTAGGGGGAAACGTTCTGTAGACATCAGTTAAATCCATTTGATTCATAACTTCTTTTAGTTTCACTGTGTCTATGTTTAGTTTCTGTTTCCATGGTATGTCCATTGGTGAGAGTTGGGTCTCAAAATCTCCTACTATTATTGTGTGAGTTTCAATGCATGCTTTGAGCTTTAGTAATGTTCCTTTTACAAATGTGGGTGCCCTTGCACCCTTGCCCTGATGTTCAGAATTGAGAGTTCATCTTGGTGGATTTTTTCTTTGATGATTATGTAGTGTCCTTCCCCATCTTTTTGATTACTTTTGGTTGAAAGTCTATTTTGTTGGATATTAGAATGGTTACTCCAGCTTGTTTCTTGGGACCATTTGCTTGGAAAAAAAATTTCCTATCCTTTTACTTTGACGTAATGTCTGTCTTTGATTCTGAGATGTGTTTCCTGTATGCAGCAAAATGTTGAATCCTGCTTGTGTATCCAGTCTGTTAACCTATGTCTTTTTATTGGGGACTTGAGTCCATTGATGTTGAGAGATATTAGAAACCAGTGATTGTTGCTTCCTGTTATTTTTGTTGTTAGAGGTGAAATTATGTTTGTGTGGCTATCTTCTTTTGGGTTTTTTGTGAAAAGATTAATTTCTTGCTTTTTGGAAGGTGTAGTTTCCTGTCCCGCGCTACGGTCTCTCCAGCAAGAACGACGCGGCACACATAGGATCCTTCTGCAGTAAAAGCTTTAATGCATCTTGAGAGGGAGAGCATAAGCTTGCCACAAGTGGAGACACAGAACAATAGAATATTCGCCCTTTATATGGGTCACA
>JADRCH010000130.1:55411-67573 GCA_019843965.1 Rhynchomys soricoides | reverse complement strand
GCGCCATCTTGTAATGGCGGATGTGGGTGCTCAGGCGGCTCCCAACAGTTTCCCACCTTGTGTTGGGCTTTTCCTTCTATTATCCTCTGTAGGGCTGGATTTATGGAAAGATATTGTTTAAATTTGGTTTTGTCTTGGAATACCTTGGTTTCTCCATCTATGGTAATTGCTAGTTTTGCTGGGTATAGTAGCCTGGGCTAGCATTTTTGTTCTCTTAGGGTCTGTATGACATCTGTCCAGGATCTTCTGGCTTTTAGAGTCTCTGTTGAGAAATCTGGTGTATTCTAATAGGTCTGCCTTTATATGTTACTTGACCTTTTCCGCTTACTGCTTTCAATATTCTTTCTTTGTTCTGTGCATTTGGTGTTTTAATTATTATATGACAAGAGGAATTGCTTTTCTGGTCCCATCTGTTTGGTGTTCTGTAGGCTTCTTGTATGTTTATGAGCATTTCTTTATAAAGTTTTCTTCTATAATTTTGTTGAAGATGTTTGCTGGCGGTTTGAGTTAGGCATCTTCACTCTCTTCTATACCTATTATTATCAGGTTCAGTCTTTTCATTGTGTCCTGGATTTCTTGAATGTTTTGAGATAGGAGCCTTTTGATTTTTGTATTTTCCTTGACTATTGTATTGATGTCCTCTATTCTATATCTTCTGCCACTGAGATTCTCTCTTCTAACTCTTATATTCTGTTGGTGATGCTTGCATCTGTGACTCCTGTTCTCTTTCCTAGGTTTTCCATCTCCAGGGCTCCCTTTGAGTTTTCTTTAATGATTCTATTTCCTATTTTAGATCCTGTATAGTTTTGTTCAATTCCTTCACCTGTTTGATTGTGTTCTCCTGTATTTCCTTAAGGAATTTTGCATTTCCTCTTTAAGAGCTTCTATTTGTTTACTTGTTTTCTCCTGTATGTCTTTAAGGAAGTTATTAAAGTTTATGTCCTTCTTAAAGTGAAGTTAAGATCTGAATCTTGCTTTATAGGTTTGTTGGGGTATCCAGGACTTGCTTTAGTGGGAGAGGTGGGTTCTGATGTTGCCAACTCAAATTGGTTTCTATTGTTTATGTTCTTGTGCTTGCCTCTCCACATCTGGTTATCTCTGGTGTTATCTGGCTTCTCTGTCTCACTGAAGCCTGTCCTTCCTGTGAGCCTGTGAGCCTGCACTCCTGTGATCCTGTGATCCTAGATGTGACAGAATACCTGGGGAGTCAAGCTGCAGCTGGCATGTGGGCTGAGTGGGATCAGGTCCAGCCTTGGGGCTCTGGTCCCAGCACAAGTGGGAACCAGAAGGTGCACAGATTTCTTTTATTTTTCAATCAGTGTTATTTATTCCTTCTTCCACCCTCTCATTCTGTATTTCTCTCCATCCTCCCTTGCCAATTAACTCCCCCTTTCTCATTTCTCCATCCATAGCACCCTGTTCTTCCATCTCTCACTCTGGAATTCTTCTTCCCACCCTCAGTCCCTTTTTATTTTCATTTTTCTGTGGTTAATAGGGTGATACACATCTATAGATTTGGAACTAAGAATCATAAATGAGAATCATGCAATATTTATCTTTATGTGTCTGGATTACCTCAACCAATAGAATATGTTTTAGTTCTGTCAATTTTGAAGGGATTCTAGCCATCCTGAGCAGGGCAAACATGTCTCTGTCAGACCTTGCTTTACTCCTCTATTTCATCTGCCTTGCTAAAAACCATTAGATTGCATTCCTAATGCTCACCACCAAGGTCTATTCCTTTATTTGGCCACTTCCTCCTCCTGAGGCTGACTAACAAGTTCCAGCTACCAAAGTATTGAAGACTAGTAATCAAAAGTCCCCTTTGTCTCCCCTAATCAACATGCCAAGTAACATAAACAGCTCCTCCTAACTCGAGCTTTCCCCTTTTACCTTCATAAACTGCCATCTTCCCATGTGCCTCATCTGTCTCCTCTTTATCCAAATAGAGTTCTTTGTCCCTTACTAGGACGAATACCCCATTCCTCTCTCCTTTGTTTCATTTCCCTTCTCCCTCATTCTCTATCTCCTGTCTTTGTCTCTTATTCCTTGCCCTTTATTCTTCTGAGGCAAACAAATCTTTGTGCTGAGAATTTGGTCTTGGCATCCTGAGCTGAGACTGATCTCTTCAGATTTACCTGAACACTTCATGATTTCAGTTTTCTTTACCATTGAGTACATTCCACAGTTTAGTTACTCGTTCATCAGTTAAAGCACATGTAGGTTGTTTCCATTTCTTAGCTATTGTGAACAGAGTAGCAATGAACATGACTGAGCATCTATGGAGTAGAATCCCAGGTCCCTTGGGAATATGCCCAGGAGTGATATAAGTATGTCATATGGTAGATAAATTTATTTTGAGAAGTGCCACACTGAGTTCAAGAGTGGCTGTACCAGTTTGCAATCTAATCACCAGTAAATAAGGATTTCCCTTTCCCTGCAACCTCACCAGCATTTGTGTTATCTAGATATTAGCTTTATAACAGAGATGGGAGGAGACGAATTTCCCTAGTTGCTAAGGGAGGTGACCACTTTCTGAGATATTAGTCATTTTTATTTCTCCCTTGAAGGACACTTTGTTTGTATCTGTAGCCTAGTTTTTACTGGGTTGTTAGTTTCCTTGGCTCTTTGTTTTTTAAGATGTTTTACATATTGTGGATATTAATATTTTCTCAGATGTTGTCTTAATTACACTTATATTGCTGGACAGAACACCACCACCAAGGCAACTTTAGAAAAAAGCATTTAATTTAGAGCTCATGTTTCAAGAGGGTTAGAGTCCATGTCCATCATGGTGGGGAGCATGACAGCGGGCAGGAAGGCATGGTGCTAGAGCAGTAGCTGAAGGCTTCCATGTTGAGACAATAACCATGAGGCAGAGAGAAAGATAACTAGAAATGGCATAGACTTTTGAAACATCAAGTCCACCCCTGTGCCACACAGCTCCATACCCAAATAGCACAGGGAAAGAACTAGCCTCCCAGGAGTGTAGACAAGCCTGTAAGCTGGAGTAAGGCCAGCACCTCTGCTCTAAGGGACCCGACTGGAACCCTCAGGACACAGGGACCGAGGAGTGGCCTTCCAGTTTCGTTCTGCGGCTGGGGAGCTGATCCTGTGACACGGGACTCCATACTCAAATAGTGCCAGGAGAGAGCTGGTCTCCCAGGAGTGCCAACACACCTTTGAGCACAGGCAAGACCACCACTTATGTTCAAACTCCTGATCAAAAGGGACCCTCGAAAAGCCATCAGGACACAGGAACCAAAGAACAGCTGGGGACAGGATCCTTCTGGTTCTGTCTGCACCCTAGAGCTGTCCCTGTACCACAGCTCTCCAAACCCAAATTCCTCTCAGAAAGAGCTGGTCTCCAAGGAGTACTGACACAAAGGCTTGCAGGAGGGACAAGCTACAGTCAGAAGCACCTAAAGAAATGTCCAGTATCCTTAGTCATCAGGGAAATGCAAATCAAAACAACCCTGAGATTCCACCTCACACCAGTCAGAATGGCTAAAATCAAAAACTCAGGTGACAGCAGATGTTGGCAAGAATGTGGAGAAAGAGGAACACTCCTCCATTGCTCGTGGGATCGCAAGCTGGTACAACCTTTCTGGAAATCAGTTTGGTGGACCCTCAGAAAATTGGACATAATACTACCTGAGGACCCAGCTATTTCACTCCTGAGCATATACTCAAAAGATGCTCCAACATGTAATAAAGACACATGCTCCACTATGCTCATAGCAGCCATATTTATAATAGCCAGAAGCTGGAAACAACCCAGATGTCCCTCAACAAAGGAATGGATACAGAAAATGTGGTACATTTATACAATGGAATGCTACTCAGCTGTTAAAAAACAATGACTTCATGAAATTAGCAGGCAAATGAATGGAACTTGAAAATATCATCCTGAGTGAGGTAACTCAGTAACAAAAGAACAAACATGGTATGTATTCACTGATAAGTGGATATTAGCCCATAAGTTCAGAATACCCAAGATTCAATTCACAGCAACTGTTGGACTGAGAGTGGGGTCCCAAATGGAGTTGGAGAAGGGACTGAAGGAGCTGAAGGAGTTTGCAGCCCCATGGAGGGAGCAACAGTGTCAACTGGCCAGACTGCCCAGTACTCCCATAGACTGAACCACCAACCAAGGAATACACATGGAGGGACCCATGGTGCTGGCCACATATGTGGCAGAGGAGGGCCTTGTTGGCCATCGGTGGGAGGAGAGGCCCTTGGGTCTGAGGGTGTTAGATGCCCCAGTATAGTAGAATGCCAGAGAGGGAAGACAGGAGTGGGTGGGTGAGTGGAGGAATACCCTCATAGAGGAAGGGGGTTTCCAAAGAGAAGACCTGGAAAGGGGAAAACATTTGAAATGTAAATAAAGTATCAAAAAAAAATTTTAAAGTGGAAAAAAGCCAGGCAGTGGTGGCACTCGCCTTTAATCCCAGCACACAGGAGGCAGAGACAGGTGGATTTCTGAGTTCTAGGCTAGCCTGGTCTACAGAATGAGTTCCAGGACAGCCAGGGATATACAGAGAAACCCTGTCTCGAAAAAAAAAGAAAGAAAGAAAGAAAGAAGAAAAAAAAAAGTACTGACTGCTCTTCCAGAGGTCCTGAGTTCAATTCCCAGCAACCACATGATGGCTCACCACATCTGTAATGAAATCCAATGCCTTCTGGTGTGTCTGAAGACAGTGACAGTGTACTCACATTAAAAAAAAAAAAAAAAAGTCCAAAGTCTCTTCTGAGACTCAAGGCAATCTCTTAATTGTAACCCTGTGTAAAAAATTAAGAATCAAATTACATACATTACAAATTACATATACAATACCATTCCAAAAGGGAGGAATTTTGGCATAGTGAGGAAATACTGGGTCAAAGCAAAACCAAAACCCAGCAGAGGAAACCTAGAATCTTGTAGTTTTACTTCCATTGGCAAAGGGCTTATATAGCTACTCCTTGCCAGCTTTGCTGACTGCCACACACTTCTCTCCCTTGGGCTAGTTCCACTCCCACAGCTCTGGTAAATCTGGTCTTGGTGTCTCCAACAAAATCCAGGCTTCTCTTTTACAACTTCACCCAATGACCTCGCCAGGCCTCCATGTAAGACTTCTGTTGTCACATGTCTGGCCTCTTCAGTTTTCCTTAACCATAGAGAAAGATTCCAGGGACACCTTTACTCTTGTGTCCTTCAAAGCTCTAAAGGCAGATACACAGAGGCAATGCTGACAATTAGAGCTGTCTCCTTGGAATGGAACCTGGCCCCATGCTTGAATGACATATGTGAAAGCTTTGATTTGTTGCTTCCATTTGTTGAAAGAGCTTGCCTTTTTAGAGTTGCAGGGTTGTTAGCAACTCTAACAGGGTTGTTAGCTTGATGGGATCCTTCCCTTTTTTATATGTAGTTTCAGGCCTCATTGTTCCCCTTGAGCATATGCCTTCGCTCCAATATTGGTTCTCTTCTCCTCAAACTGTATAGTTTTTCTTTTTGTCCTGCTTGCTTTTTTTCATTGTAGGCCTGAATAAAAGTGATCACTAATATCCAAGTGACAGACTCACTATTAGGCTACCTTAAAATATTCTCTGCCAATGAAATTAGTCTAAAACTATTCAGTTTGGTCTCAGGCATATTTTTAGGACAAGGCCAAAAAGCAGTTACATTCTTTACCAAAATGTCACAAGAATTATTACTAGCCCAGTTACTACCTATTGTTCACCTCTGAAATCTCTTGAATGGACTTCCATAGTCCACATGGCTCCTAGCATTACTGTCTTCTAAGACCCTACTAAGATGGCACATTAAACTGTACTTACTCAACTGTTTTCTAGTCCGATGTCCAAAAATCTTCCACATTTCTCCAAAATATAGCATGATTAGGTCTGCCACAGCAACAACCCCACTCCTGGTACCAACTTCTGTCTTAGTTACTATTCTGTTTCTATGACAAAACCCCCTGACCAATGCAACTTAAAACATTTAATTTGAGGTTCAAAGTTTCATAGTTTAAAGTCCATGGCCATCACGGTGAGGAGCATGGCAGCATGAAGGCAAGAATGGTGCTAGAGCTGTATCTGATCCACAAGCACAAAGCAAAGGCAGAGAGAAAACTTAGAATCAAGCAGCTTTTAAAACTTCAAAGCCTACCCCAGTGACACACCTCCTCCAACAAGTCCATACCTCCCAATTCTTCCCTAAGCAGTTCCACCAACAGAGGACCAAACAGTCAACAAATGAGCCTATGAGAGCCAATTCTCATTCCAACTACCAGAGATATATTGCTGGCAACAATTCTATGCTGTTCTAGGACCTCTCCCTCATGCCATTGATCATTTCTTCAACTGTGCAGAGCTTGTTAGATTTGTTTGAGTCCCATTTGTTAATTGTTGGCTTTAGTTCCTCTGGGAACATAGCTGTACTCAGAAGGTCCTTTCCATGTGTATATCTTGTAAGGTACTGACTGGTTTTACTCTAGCAGTTTCAGCATTTCAGTTTCACATTGAGGTCTTAGATCCATTTGGAACTGACTCTTGTTCAGAGTGGTAGATACAGGTCTAATTTCATTCTTCTACATGTGAATATTGGGGTGGTTTGGTTTTTTTTTCTTCAGAACCATTTCTTTTTTAAAGATATTGCCTTTTTTCCAGTTTGTATTTTTGGCATCTGTCTTAGTTGGGGTTCTGTTACTGTGAAGAGACAACATAACCCTAGCAACTTTTTTTGTTTGGTTGGTTTCTTTGGTTTTTGGTTTTTGAGACAGGGTTTCTCTGACTGTCCTGGAACTCATTATGTAGAATAGGCTCTAAGATCTGCCTGCCTCTGCTTCCCAAGTACTGGGATTCCAGGCTAACCATGGCAACTCTTATAAAATAATGCATTTAATTGGTGCTTGTTTACAGCCTCAGATGTTTAATCCTTGTCATCATGGCAGGGGGCAAGACAACATGCAAGCAGACATGGTGCTGGAGAAGGAGCTGAGAGTTCTACATCTGGATCTATAGGCAGAAGGAAGAGAGAGCCACTGGACTTGGTATGTTTTTTCAAACCTCAAAGCCCACCCCCAGTAACACACTTCCTCCAACAAGGCCGCACCACTTCATTTTTTTCAAACAGTGCCAACCCCTGAGCATTTAATTATATGAACCTATGGGGCCTATTCTTTTTCAAACCACCACAGCATCAATATCGTATGGCTGTAGTTATCTGCACTCATATTGAGCATGTCTTATATTTGTTTCATCAGTCTACATGTCTGTTTTTGTACCAAGATGCTGTTGCTGTTACTGTAGTTTTATAATATATCTTTCTTGTATTGTGTATAGATAACTTGCTTGCATGTGTGCCTGTGTACCGTGTACAGGCAGCGCCCCAGAGACCAGGACACTGGTTCCCCTAGAACTGGAGTTACATACAGTTGTTAGCTGCCATGTGGGTTTTGGGGAATTGAATGAAGGGATCTCTGGAAGCGCACCTGGTACTCTTAACCCCTGAGCCATGTCTCCAGCCCCTCTGCAATAGATCTTAATATCTGTAAGGATAACCCCTCCAGCATTGTTCTTTTTGCTCTGGATTGCTTTGTCTACCCTTGTTTTTCAATTGTTCCATATGAATTTAGGATTTCTTTAAGAAGAAGATGGGTACTTTGATTAGGATTGCATCGAGTGTGCAAATGGCTTTAGTAAAATGATCGTTCTCACAATACTAAATTTAGCAACCCATGAACATGGGATGTCTTTCCACTTTCTAGTGCTTTCTTCAATCTCTTTCTTCAGAGGTCTCAAGTTTTCATTGTATAAGTCCTTTACCTCCTTTGTTAGGTTAATAGTAGGTGGTTCTTGACGCTGCTGTGAGTAGGAATGTGAGCATGTTCTCTTTCTTGGTATGTTTGTTGGTAAACCAGAAAAACTACTGACTTTTTAAAGCTGATTGTCTTCTGCCACTTAGCTGAAATTGTTAAGCATTTCTAGAAGTTTTCTGGTGGAATCTTCAGGATCTCATATGCATAACTTGGCTTTTTCTATTTATATCCTTTTAATTTCCTTGTCTTATTGTTCTAGGTAGTGACACTATCCACCATCCCCAGCCGTTTTCGGTATCGTAAAGGATGTACCCTTTACCTCCTTAATGGAGTGCTAGCTGGGGCACTAAGACAAGAGAAGGAAATTCAAGGGGTGTAAATTGGAAAAAAGGTCATAAACTACCCTTATTTGTAGATGATGTGATTATACATAAGATATTCAATAAAATACTTCTAGGAATGGTCAACAATGGCAGCAAAATGGCAGCAAACAGAGTCAAGTTAACAAAAACCTATACAACATCAAGTGTTGTGAGAAACAGATCATGGACACACTCCTATTTACAACAGCGTCAAAGAAAATTAAATATCTAAGCATAGACCTAACCAAAAGGGTGAGACATGTCTAAAATATAAACTTTAAATCTTTAAGAGATAAGGAAGATAACCAGAAAATGGAAAGACATCCCATGCTCATGGGTAACAGAGTTAATGCTGTGAAGGTACCATTCTACCTAAAGGCATTTATAGATTTTACACAGTCAAACAAAAATCCCCATCCCATTCTTCACATAAATACAAAAACTGTTCTTAATTCATATGGAACCACAGATTCCTCAGATAAACAATCCCGAGAGGAGCAGTAGAGAACAATACTGGAGGGATTACCACTCCAGCCTTCAAATATTTTATAGAGCTGGAGTAGTAAAACAATATGGTGCTGGCACAAAGATAGATATTCAGACCAAAGGAACAAAATAGAAAAATCAAAAACGAATACATGTAACCTTAGCCATCTGATGGTTGATGAGGATTCCAAGCACTGAGGAAAAGAAATCATCATCAACAAATGATGGTGGAAAGACTGAATGTCCACTTGTGGAAGAAATTAGATCGTTCTCTATCACCTTACACAAAAACTAACTCCAAGGATCAGTTTCCTGCGCCTTTGACTTGGGTTTCTTCTCATTCTTCTGTATCTATTATTTGTAGGTTTGGTCCTTTCACAGTGTCCAAGGTTTCCTGCATGGTTTTTGCCTGAGTTTTTTTTCACATTTTCTGTTGGTGAGCTATCCATTTCTTCTACCTTGTCTTTCTTCAGCACCTAAATTGTCTCTTTTTGTATCTCTTAATCTATTGCTGTAGCTTATCTCTGTGGTTTTTTGTTTGTTTTCCTGAGTTTTTTTCATTTTCAGTTTTACTTCAGTTTGGCTTTTCTTTAGCATTTCTCTGTTTCAGGATATCTGAACCTGTTTCTAGTTTGTGTGACTGAGCACTTAGCACACACCTTTAATCCCTCTGGTTGTAATACAGACTTGCCCTATTACCCACCTTTAATCTCAAACAATGAAGGTAAAGTTAGTGTGTAGAGATAAGCACCATGTTTGAAAGTGATGTCTAATTGAGTGGCAGACATAGTAATGAATCAGAGAAAGATTTGACAGAATAGGATATGCCCAGTTCTCACAGGAAGAGAGAGAGGAAAGGGAAGCTACTTAAGGGAGAACCAGACAGTACAGGAAGGAGAGAGTACAGTGTAGGAATACAGTAGAGCTCATGGAGAGCAGAGCAGTAGAGTTGAGAGGGAGGCTAGAGCAGCACAGAGAGGAAGGAGGCAGTTTTACCAGAAGAGTTTTACAGAGACAGATTAAAGAGAGAACAAGCCAGACACAGGTTAAAAACAGAATGAGCAAAAGAATAAGAAGGAGCCAGAATATTATTGCTTGTGTTAGTCTGATGTCAAGCAGAGCAACTCAAGAGAGGGAGAGAGAGAGAGAGAGAGAGAGAGAGAGAGAGAGAGAGAGAGGCTGTAATGGTCTAAAATTCGCTGAAGGAAGATTCCAGACTCAGATAGTATGCAAAGACAAAGAGCATTTATTCTGCAAAGACAAGCAGCATTGGGGTGGGGGTGGGGGGTTCAGCCATTCTTTGAAATGGCAACTCCAGACAAAGGCTCACAGGCCTTCTTATATGGAACTGGGGTAACTCTCCAGAAGGATTAGGTGGGAGCTAGGGGGTCACAGGTGGTCTGCACTCCTATGTCATGAACTTTAACCATAGGATGAGATAGGGCTGCTCTACCCAGCTGGCCAATTATGAAATAAGATATTTTCCTATTTTTGAGATTATCCTCAGGCTGTTCTGGGAGGGGGTTTTATGATCTTGTTTCTGGATTTTATGGTCTGTCCTAGTGTCTTATGGGTTTTTTGTTATTGTTGTTGTTTTTGTTGTTGTTGTTTTGCTTTTTTTTTTTTCCAAAATCAGGCCTGGCTCTTAAATGGAGACAAATGTGGTCCTTAAAAGGAGACAAATGGGATTTATGTTCTCCTCTCAAAGCCAGATTGAATCAGTCACCTTGGAATGGAGTTTGAGCCAGAACAACTGAGTTGAATCAGCCAGACAGAGTTCAGAAAGAACTAGAAAGGGCAACTTTGTTCAGCAGCAAGTCTCAGAGGCTGAGAACATTCTAGGCCTAGAATAAGATTGTACAGAGCCTAGGAGCTTCCGGGACTAGGCTAGGTTAGCGGACGGAGGCACTAAGCCTCCCGGACAACAATTATACCATCGGGCGATTGCACAACAGCTACTTCCACATCTGACTTTCCTAGTTAAATTCTATTTTCATGTCTTCAGTTATCTTCACTATTTTGTTCAACTGTTGTTTGTGATTTTGTGGTATTAGGGCATTTATTCTTTAATGTCTTTGAATATATAACTGCTATTTTGAAGTCCTCATCTTGTGCTTCATGTGAATCACTCTTCTTGGGGCCTGCCATAGGTTTACTGGCTTCTGGAGGACACATATTGTCTTGTTTGTTCGTACTTGAGTTTTTTCCCTCTGGGATATAGGCATCTGAGTTATAACATTTGAATTGTTTCTGAAGTAGATATCTGGTCTCCCCTTTGTCCATTCTTCAGTTACCGTTTGCCAGTCTAGGTCCTAGCCAAGTGTGGTGGCTGTGGAGTCCCTGAGTCCCAGCAAGTTCTCTGGATGTAGATTCCCTGGTAGAGAGAGGTTCTGCCAGCCAATGAGGAGTCACAAATGAATGGGGAGCACACAAAAAGACAAAAGGAAGAACTAGGGAACTCTGGGTCAGCACCAATAGGCAAAGATCCAAGGGGTGAGGTGGACAAATAAAAATCAGTTTTAAAACAGAAAAATATCTGGAAAAAAAAACCTACTTCACTGGTATCCACTGGTATCCACTGGTATCCACTGGTATATTTCATTATTCAGTCCAAGCAAACAACCAAGAGAAGAAAAGGGGCATGAGCCAGTTGTGGTTGTGCACACTTGTAATCCCAGCACTTAGGAGACTGGGGCAGAAGGATTGCTGCAAGTTCTAGACTAGTCTAGCCTACTCAATGGATTCTAGGCCAACCTGGGCTATAGTGTGAGAATGCAGTCTCAATTGCCAAAACAAAATACATCGAAAGGAAATCTGTGATTTCGGGCCCATCAAGAAATATGTACTTGGTTTTTGTCCTCAGTTTCTGGTATGAGACTTTAACCGTGGAGTTCCCTGGGTGGTGGGGCCTCTCATTCTAATGCAGCGGTACTTAGAGGTAAGAGCTTGCTACCTGCAAGGCCAGGTACCTTTAGCCCTAGCCCTAGTTAGAGTTAATAAAGCTATTGTGGCTAAAGGGTCAAACCTTTATAGCAATCTGTAAATGAAGCATTCAGAGTCTCCGATCTGGAGGATGAACTGAAGTTCTGAGAGGAACACTAATCCAAAGAGAGCATGGAAACTGAGTTGGTGTCTGGTCCCTCACTCTGCCTCCTGTATTTGCAGCTCTTGGGTTGTCGTGTCCTTCATATTATCTGGTAAATATAAATAAATGAGTTCCTGAGTTTCATAGGCCATTCCAGCAAGCCATGAACCCTGAGGATGGGTAGTGAGAAGCCTCAACTTACATCCAGTCAGGTAGAAATGCAGAAGAGCTGGAATTTATCACTGACTTCTGAAATAGAGGGCAGTCTCAGGGATGCCCCTTAATCTCTGGAGTCAGGATCAACTGTGAGAGCTGAATCCTTGAACATTCAGTTGCTACGCATGGTGGATAAAAAAACTGTTGGTCAGTACAAGCAGAAACTATGAGATGGGCAACCCATGAGTCAGCAGGCTATCTGACCACCGCA
>JADRCH010000130.1:42553-55401 GCA_019843965.1 Rhynchomys soricoides | reverse complement strand
GAGATGGGCAACCCATGAGTCAGCAGGCTATCTGACCACCGCACCCCTCTGCCAGGCTGCTGGATATTCTTCTGCACCCGTCAAACATAGTCACTGGTGGGCAGAAAGGAGACATAGGACATAGAGGGAAAGCCTTCAGAGGCTCACATTTCCATATAGAAGGAGGGCACTCGGGTGTGGCAGTGTGGTCAAGTGGTATGAGGTGCTGGATTAAGGTTGCAGCCTCTTTAAGGATGTGGGTTTGAATCCCACCACTACCAAGGATTTTCCTCATTAACAATGCTCCATAGATTCTTCACCCTAATACACAGTTAAAACTATTTTAATGGCAGGATGTGGTAGCACAGGCCTCTGATCCCAGTACTTACAAGGCAAGTGGAACTTTGTGAATTTGATTCCAGCCTAGCTTATAAGGTGAATTCCAGGGCAACCAGGGCTACATAAAGAAACCCCTGTTTCAAAACTATATAAAAATCTTTATTTTATATATATATCATAATATGCATTTGATGCATTTTTTATGGATGAATTAGTCCTGAAACCTTTAACTCACTAGTGCCTGGTAGGAATCAGAGAGGTGACCTCAGGAAGAGCATCCCATATTCCCATATGTGCCTGACATCCCACATTCCCACAGCACCCAGACCTGAGCAATCCCATGTCCCTGTGGCTTCAGGGTGGCCCTCTGTTTGGGGCAGTTTATTCCCATGCTTTGGAAGTTGGCTTCTTCTGAGAGCTACCGGCCCCCTCCTGGCCTAGGCATCCTTCTCCCAGTTCCAAAGTTACCACTGAAGGGACTGACTACAAATGGAAGCACACAGAAGGGCTCCGCCATACAGAATGTACAGCTTAGCAGAGTTCTCCAGAGGTTTACAAGCAAGAGTTTATAGTCCCTAACTAAAAAGACCTCTCTGGGTAGGCTTTGAGTGGCATTCTAGATGTACTCTACTCAGAGTAAAGATGTCAGAAAAAATGAATAACAATAATAATACTATATTATATAATATATAATAATATGGATTATGTACTAGATGGAAAGTTGATTCCCAAATAGTTCCCATCAATTACTGCTGAAATGAACCATTTCACACACGAATTTATGATTCGGAAGAGTGGCAGTTTAGAGAGGAAAGGCCCCCATAAGCTCATATGTGAGTGAACCCTTCATCCCCAGTTGGTGACCTGTTCGGGAAGGGTTAGGAGGTGGGGCTTGTTGGAGAAGGGGTGTTACTGGAGATGGGCTCTCTCTCCTCCCTCTCCCTTCCTCTCCTCCCCTCCCCTCTTGTGCTTGTGGCTGGAGATATTAGCTCTCAGCTATTGCTCTAGCTCTGTGCTTGCTGCCATTATAAATCATGGACTCTAGTCCTCTGGAGCCATGAGTCCCAAATTAAATGCTTTCTTTTATAAGATACTTTGCTCATGGTGTCTTGTCAGACAGGAAAGATTACCATAAAGAGCATTTTAGGGAATCCAGAGGGGGCATTGATAATGAGGAAAACCTTGGCAGAGGTAGGATGTTTTTTCCAGATACAATCCTCAATCCAGCGCCTTAGATGCTTCGGACACTACCACACAAGAGTATTTCCTTGAAGGCCCCCTGGGTGTTGTCGCTCCCCCATCCCTATTTGACAAGTGTTGGAGAACACCAGTGACCTCTGTTCCTTAATCATCCAGGAAGGGGAGGAAGTCACGCAGACAACCCACTGACCTGCAGGTCTGTGATCTGCAAAACAAAAACCCCTGCATCTCTCCAGAGCCCACCCTACTGCAGAGTTCAAGTTCTTGGCTGTTCTCCAAGAGACCTCATACAGCGGAATTCCCACCAGGCGAAAAGCCAAAGGCTGCTCACTTTGAAATGCCAGAATTCCAATGCTTTAAAATAACACTTGCTATTATGACGTAATCGGTATTAGTAAAGTTCTGCACCTCCCGGCCCCGCCTTCCTTGGGGGGGTCGGAGGAGGTGTCCAGTGAATTTTTACTCCTGAACCTGAAAGATTCCACTCAGTTAAAAGAGTCTAAGTCCCTCAGTCAAGGAAGATAAAAGGTCCATTTCTAACAGGAGAAAAGAAGTCTGCAAGTTCCTTCAAGTTCAGCTTCCACAGGTATCTCCGCTTTGTCTTCACGTGGCCTTCTATAGGAGTGGACTGGCTAAGTAGCGTCATATCACTCTGCACCCTTCTCAGCACTTAGAAGGTGTAATTTCCCAGGAAAATTAGAGTAACGACTAGAAAAATGATTCCTAGGAAAACCAAAGCAAGACGATTCTGAAGCCATGTGTTTTTACTTGTCGTGTGACTCTGAGCTCTCTGACTATCCAACTCTCTTCTCTCGGCCCTGTTTCTTTCCTATCAACAATGATCTCTCCACAATCAGCTCAATGTATTTCTAACAAGTCACTAGACTTCAAACTTAACCTTCGGGGACCGACCTGAAACAAGGGCGCCACCTTCTGGTGTTATTTGCTTTAATGCTGTATATGCTGCTCCTTGTCTCTTAGGAACATCAGTCCAGGGGCTGATTTTTCTCTCTAGAGTTTGCTTTTTTGTTTTGTGTTTTTTGTTTTGTTTTGTTGTTTTGTTTGGGGGGGGTGTAAAGTAGACTACAAAAGTAGAAAAATGAATAAAGAATTTCAGAGAATATGATCATATAAACAAGTGAGCATCAAGGATCCTTAGCTCGGTGGTCAAGTATTTATTTGCCTGGTCACTTTGGAAGAAGCAACTTTGGAAGAAGAACCTGGACTCCCTTTCTCCTGATCCTAGTCAGTCAGGATGCCCTCAGGTGCCTGGAATTGAACAGGAATGGCAAATGATTACAGAATGCAGTTACGAGTATGCTACTGGAGGCTTATAACTAAGTCCTAGCTCTGAGTGTCTGGAAAACAAAGCCTGTCTCACATGCCAGAGAAGATTTGTGAAGGGCAGAGAGAGGACATGTAATCTAGGTGGCCACAGAGGAAAACCGGTAAACGGGTTCGATGACCCCATGTGTACCATCGAAGGGCAAGCAGGAACTGTGTGAATATATCCTGTGTTGTGTACTGTATGTGTGAAAGGAGGGTTTGGATATGCACAACTGCCAAAACAGCTCAGACCTGTGCTCTCACCGTTTTCTGTTCTCCTTCTGCAAGGGGTGTTGTAGACAGTATTATCGCTGCCGTCACTTGAGGGGAGCAATCTGATCCCTTTGAATGGTCAGTGGGCTCCTCGGGGTAGCCTCAGAGTCAAGGATGGATCTCTCCTGTAGGGGATTTATGTCATAATGGGGTAATCTTCTCCGCCAGATTCTGGTGCTTGCAATAAATTCTGGTCCCTTGGCATAAAATGTTTTAGAATCCTAGTTAAATCCAACACACTGAGAATTCAACGTGCCCTCTCTTTAGAAAAACTGATGTAAAGCATTTTAAACAGTTCTCTTGTGCCAGAAGACTCTAGAAATGTTGAGCCCTTGCGCCTTTTACCAATAGGCATGTTTAAGGGACTCCTGCTCCAACCACCAGGAGGCTTCCAGCCCGTGGGAAGCACCGCGAGTTCCCACTTGTCTCCTTTACAATTTATCTTTACAGCGTGCTGTGCAAACCCAGCCAGCTTCTCAAGAAAATGGTCTGCGAAATTTCCCTCTCTCTGAATCACCCTATAGCACGAATTTTTAAATGTCAAAACCCGGAGAGAGATGGGGAGAAGAAAGGAAAGTAACGGGAAAAAGGTGGATCAATGGCTATTTTAGAGGGTTGCGTTCACGACACACCCCTACAAGGCAGCTCCGGACCGCCTCTAACTCTTTGGGCACGCGATGCATATATACATTCAGGCACAAACACTACAAATAAATTTAATAAGATTTATTTGTTTATATTTTAATATAAGACTGTTCTGCCCCGTGGATGTCTGGTACCCATGAGGAAAGAGGAAAGCGTTGGATTCCCTGGAAATGGAGTAACCGGCTGTTAGGAATATCCCGTGGGTTCTGGCAAGAGCACTTGCGCATTCGGAAAAGAATCTCGGTCTTCACGCGATCAAATAATTATTAGTAAATTTTTGAAAATCTCGAAATTGCATAAGCTGATAATTTGCAGTTGGAATGGCACAATTAAACTGGATACAAAGCTGAAACTCACTTATGAAACCGATAATCGTACTGTACAGTGTTCCGACCCAAAAAGTTTGAGGTCTAAGAGAAAAGGAGACAACTTCCCTGACCGGGAATCGAACCCGGGCCGCGGCGGTGAGAGCGCCGAATCCTAACCACTAGACCACCAGGGAAACTGTAGAACGTTCTCTTTCAAGGCCTATGACCTGAATTGGCCAAACACTTATCTGGTATACCCATGTTGAATTTCATCCAATTAGTCAATCACAAATCCCAGCAAACCAAACTCAGAAGATATGAAAGAGTACAATAGGGTCAGTGCTCCCCTGCTTATAAGTATGAGTTAACCTAGAATACATTACCGAAAATGTGCATTTACATGTCGCTATATTAAATATTAACAAGTCATTAAGACACTTTTGAGATAATATCTCAATCCTGAGCTGTAACTCTACGAAGATAAAGCTAACCCTGAATTAGAGAGATCTGCCTGCCTCTTCCTCCCAAATGCTAGGTTTAAAGGAGTGCATCACCACTTCCTGCGCTATGGAAGGAAAGTTTTAAAGAGTAATTTAAATTGTCTCCTTGCTTTTCTCTCTATGATACAGAGAAATGTTCGAACATAGAAATTCTTAGTTAATCTTAGATTGTCTAAATGACGCTGTTAGATGTGACCGTGGTTTGGTCACGCCCTGCCTGGACTTACGTAATAAAGTCATTAGAACTCAGAGTAGACAGTTGCAGGGCGTGGCCGAAATAGCTCAGTTGGGAGAGCGTTAGACTGAAGATCTAAAGGTCCCTGGTTCGATCCCGGGTTTCGGCAGCTGACAATGACTCACTATTTTCCTTGTCCGTTTTGTCTGTTTTCTTTAATAAAATTACTTCTGTATTTGCTATCTTCCTTTAGGCTTTGAGCTATTCTGCATCTTTTTCTCCAACGCATCTGTTTCTCAGAACTTATCTCTTCTTTATTCCCATGAAGATATCTTAAAAGCTTTAAACAAGCCAACATGCTTCTCTTCCTCTCTGGCCTCTTCAGACTAGAAAATGTTTACATCTCCGTACTGAGATCCCAGAACCGAGCCCGGGTTCTCATGTCTTACGGTGATAGATCACGTCAGACTCAGCTTCAGGCTACCATTCAGTCCAACAGATCATGACCACCAACTTCCCAGTTTCCTGGCTTTCTTTTGGCCCTGTTTAGTTTTCGCGGAATGCCAGCCAATTGACAACTGTTCCTTAAACAGAGACTCAAGCCCCCCGCCATTTTTGCCCTGTATTGCGTGGTGATTCTAGTTCATCACTTTACTACTACAACATTTTAGAAATAGTTGCTTCTCAGGGCCGGTACTTTGATTTTTATTTAATTTCTCTGCTTTTAAGTAATTTCACATACATTTTCAAGAATAATAAAGATGTCCCATTTCTGTTGCCTAACTGCTTCCTGTAACAATACCTTATAAAACTATAGTATAATGTCACAGTCCTGACGTTCCCTCTTGTCCTATCACAAATACAGAAGAATGCTAAACAATAAAATAAGAATATAAATGATACAGATAGAAACACCCAGGAGCACCATTATAAATATTACCAAATTACTCCATCTTGTCTGAATTCCTGGATACCCATATATGACTACCTAGACAGTATTACATGTCCTGTTAAAATAAGCATTTAGGGAAATTTCAGAAACCGTCTGTTTTTATTCATAATAATGACATTTTCTTTCTATTTTCCAGTGAATCAATATCTATGACTTGTGTGCATTAAAGGTAATCTTATCACTATTCCCCAAAAAAGCCCTACTGTTGAGGAAATTCCATGTATTTTAATGTATATTTGGTTTTATTGGAAAAATATCAAAATAATGTAGGACTAATTTAGCCATAATTTGTATTGTTTCTATTTAAATAAATATGTGTAACAAATTTTGCTTTGCTAGTAATAATGACTTTCATTAGAGTAATGCTTACAGTAAAAAAAGAAAAAAGAAAGAAATGAAATGAAAACACAAGGAAACTGCTTTAGCATAATTCCTTTAAAATACTAGACTCTGCTGTTACAGACTAAGGATCACAACCAAAAAGACAAAAATAAAACTTGTGTCTGGTTATACTGACAGTAGCATTCAGGTAGTAGAGGCAGGAAGGATCTTTGTGAGTTCAAGGCCAGTCCAGTCTACATAGCGAGTTCCAGGCCAACTAGGGCTATAAAATAAGATCCTACCTCAAAAACAAAACAGGTAATAATTATAACTCTCTTCTGTCTGTTTTGTGGTACAGCAGGTTATTCTACACCTTCTGTGGCTGCTTCTAATATTGTTTCTGTGAATCATCTATATTTATGACTTTTTTTTTTTTTACGTAATGGCAAAACTGAATTCAGCCTAAGATAAAATTTATGGTATTTTCTTCCGGTTTTTGTTTTGTTAATAACTGGTGATTAAAATCAGGATCCCACAGCAAGTGAGACCTGCCCTTGACATTAAGCTGGTGCTCAGCCCAATTTCTACTCTTACATAGCCTGTATTATCCAGACTCCCAGCCTCACTCTGGTGTGGTAAGCCAACTCTACCAGCTGCACAAACATTTAGGCATGTGTGGTAGTTTGAGGCTACTTGGCAAATGTATGCTCCTTGGAGATGTGGCCTTGTTGGAAGTGTGTCGCTGGGACTGGGCTGTGGAGTTTCAAATGCTCGAGCTGGGCTCAATGTCTCACTCTCTTCCTGTTGCCTGTCGATCGATCGATCGGGATGTAGAAGTCTCAGCTCCCTCTCCAGCACCACATCTCCTGTATGCAGCCTTGCTTCCCACCATGGCGGTAATTGACTAAACCTCTGAGGTGGTCCAATTAAGTGCTTTCTTTTATGGGAGTTACCTTGGTCTTTTCACAGCAATAGAACCCTGACAAAAAAAATATGAATACTCAGAATTTTACCTACAGCAAACATAAACGGCATGTGCAGGGCAGCAGGAGAGACGAACAACTGAAAACAGTGTGATGGAAAAGCCATACTTAGCCCATCACTTTGCTGCTAGTGTAAACAGCCAGTCTAAAAAATAAACAACTCCAAATTTTTTCTTTCTTTTTTAGCATATGAATTCTTGTCACAATCGTTAAATAGGATATCCCTAAATAAAATTTATGAAGACATAGTTCAGAATTGAGTTCCTTTCTGCCCTTGGTCCCTGCCAACAGACCAAATTAGAACAGAGTCACTTGCTCTATTAAGTAATCAAACAGAACATTGAAACAATCCAGATAAACAAGTGTAAATCACAAGCAGCAACCAGCTACCCGTCAAAAGGGGAGCAGTCTACCTGAGCCAGTGTGATAAGGAGAGCCCTGCTTTAGTCACAGGGAAAGGAAACATGAAACAATCAATCCTTTTCCTTGCTGCTAATTTCTACTTTATTGGTCCTTTCACACTTATAAAGCAGCCTCCTACAACCCCCTTACTGGAGCCCTTTTCAGTCTGATGGATGGAATACTGCCTAACTAATGAAAACCACAGTGATCTTTAAGCCTTATTGAACATATAATATATAACTTATTCAAGTCCTTCCCCTGTGTTAATCCTTCAACCTTTCCAAGTTAAACAGAAGCACATTCCTCTTATGAGTATTCCCACTTTAGAAATATGATTTAGAACAGGCCAACATTCTGACATCTTTGCTGTGACCAGGAACAACAAAATCCATCTTGTCAACACATACCTAGTCCTGCCTTCCCCAAAGGACCAAACATCACATTAGACATTCATTTAAACTTTGATGACTCTGAAACGTGATCCTAAACCTGAAGAAAAATAGAAAGTCTTGCTGTCCTAAGTAAGCAAACCACACCCTGGAGAATGGCATAGGCTATGAGAATATCAAAAGTTTATCTAACGCAAGATGGGCAAAGTGTCACATGGATTTAATCCTGGCATCTAAGAGGCAGAGGCCGGTGGGTCTCCATGGGTTTGAAACTAGCCTGTCTACAGAGTGAGTTTCAGGACAGCCAAGGATGCTGTCTTAGTTAGGGTTTACTGCTGTGAACAGACACCATGACCAAGGTAACTCTTATAAGGACAACATTTAATTTGGACTGGCTTACAGGTTCAGAGGTTCAGCCCACCATCATTAAGGTGGGAACATGGCAGCATCCAGGCAAGCATGGTACAGGAAGAGCTGAGAAGTCTACATCTTCATCTGAAGGCTGCTAGCAGAATACTTGCTTCCAGATAGGATGAGGGTCTTAAAGCCCACACCCACATCGACACACCTACTCCAACAGGGCTACACTTCCTAATAGTGCCACTCCCTGGGCCAAGCATATACAAACCGTAACAGATACATAGTGAAACTATGTCTCAACACCCATTCACCCTCCCCCAACCCTCCCCCCAACCAAACCAAACCAAACAAACAGAGAGTCTAAGGAAG
Organism: Rhynchomys soricoides; assembly: GCA_019843965.1. NCBI lineage: Eukaryota > Metazoa > Chordata > Mammalia > Rodentia > Muridae > Rhynchomys > Rhynchomys soricoides. The sequence goes on along the minus strand of JADRCH010000130.1, from coordinate 46,880 downwards.
ATTTTTCTCACTTTCTGTGATAAATTTAGAGCCTGAATGAAATTTGTCAAAATTTCTATTTATACTGTCTGTTAAATACAATCAATTATCAATAACCATTTGTCATGTTTCCTATACTGAATGGTACTGTTGCCATCACGGGGACCAAATAGCTGACACAAGCCTTTTATGGGAAGAAGAGTTTACTGCGGCTCACAGTCTGAGGGTGCTGTTCCTTGTGCAGGGAAACACAGCAGGGGAAGTGTGAAGACACTGGTCTCAGTGAATCCACAGTGAGCAGAAAAATTACAACTCTGAGTTTTTTCCTTTTTATTCCATCCACCTGTCTACACTCAGGGTAGGTCTTCCTCCCTCAGTTAAATATCTCTGGAAACTCACAGACATACCAGAGGTGAGCCGTCTTAGGGGATTCTGAACCCCATCAAGCTGACAAAAGAAATTAACCAGTACATAAGGTTTCACTAAGTGCTTGTACAAATCAAGATGGTTTCCAAGACCATTTTCCAAATGACAATACTTAAGAGCTAGAGGAAACATTTTGTTTTCCTGTGACTCTGATTTGATCCATGACTTGATAGATAAAGAGATTGAGGTCAAAATAAGATCTGTACTGGGGCTAGCCCATGGCATTAAAATTTCCCGAGTTTCCCACCCCCAAAGATTACAATTGCTTAAACTCGGGGAGCTATGTCCAGGCTGTGTTGTGTTTGTTTTGTTTGTTTGTTTTCTGTCAATTTGACAAGGCTAGAGTTTTCTGGAGAGTTCCTATCAGCTTGCCTATAGACAAGTCTGTATGTAGGCCATTGTCTTGATTAATTACTAATTGATGTGGGAGGGCCCAACCATTGCAGGCACCATCCCTGAGGTGCATTAGAAAGCTGCTGAGCAAGCCATAGAGAGCAAGCCAGTAAGCAGCACTCCTCCATGGCTTCTGCTTCAGCTCCTGCCTGCAGGTTTCCACCTTGCATTCCTGCCCTGACTCCCCTGGATGCTGAACCTCAACTGTAAAGTGAAATAAGGCCTTTCCTGCCCAAGCTGCTTTTATAGTGTTCCATTGTAACAACTGGGACCAAGGTAAGACACGCCCTAAGACAGTCTGTAACACCGAACGTTGCTTTCAACTGAACGTTGCTTTCAACTGAGCGATGATGCTGCTTGGGAATTTTTTATTGTCTGCTTTTTACTGTCTGACTCATTCCAGACTTGTGAGTTTTAGTTTTCCTTGTGGTGGCTATTCTTCCTGTGGAGGCTATTCTTGGTTGTCAACCTGAATAAATCTAGATTAACCCAAGCATCTGGGTACACCTATGAGAGATTTTAACCTTAATCATTAAAAGTGAGAAGACTTCCTTTTAATCTGGATCTTTTGAGATGGGAGGACATACCTTCAGTCCAGATCTTCTGAGGTGGGAAGAGCCACCTTTGATCTAGGCCACACCTTCTGCTGGTAGCATGTATAAATGACATGGAAGAAGGAAGCTTGCTCTCTCATTGCTGCTTGCTCTCTCTAGCAAGTCTATTCCTTCACTGGCACTACAACCTACCTCTTCAGGATTCCAACATATGAGCTGAGACATCCAGTCTTGTGGTCTAAACAACTACTGGATTCTTGGACTTTCCACTGGCGAACAGCATTGTCGAACTAGCTGGACCACAGTCTGTAAGGCACTCTAATAAATCCTTCATTCTATTTTGCTCCTCTAGGGAACCCTGACTACTACACTCCCTATACACTTCTACATCTGAATTCTTCTTTCCGGGAAGAGCAGTTAGTTCGCTTTTAATAATCTATTCCCTAAACCAGTTGTGTGTCCTTCTGTGTTGTTAAAATAGGATAATCAGAGTTTTCCAGTGTTGTCTGGGTGGTGGTGCTGGCATTTGCATGATAATCTTTCTCGCCTTCATTATCTGAACTCAGTCATGCTATTCATAGAGTTCAAAACCAAACTTATCAGAATCTTGATACAAACTAGCACTGTCTACTTGATACAAACTAGCAGTTAATCTACATTACAGGCGTAACCACTCAGGGCTATACACACTGGACTACACACACGAACTTTGGGCGCTGAAGATCTGTAACTGGGTCACTTGTAACACTGGTACACTGTAATACTTGTAACACTTGTAACACTTTATAAATGGAAAGTCAGGGTCCTCAGCAACAGCAGAGACAGAAACAATAAAACCACTTTGCTTTCCGGGCGTGGGGGTGTATTTGAAATGGTTTCTGTGTTTTCTCCAACTTCTGCACTTAACACGGAAAACCAAACACTCAACGGTTCACAAATCCGAGAGAGACACTAAGAACGAGAAATCCTAGCATGAAACCAGTTCAACACCCAGGAAAATCTGTGTAACTCGAGTTTTCACTTTTTCCTGCTCTCATACTAACAGATTCCCAAGAGTTTGTATTTAAAAAAACAAAAAACAAAAAACCAAAAACATTTTATTCGTTAAGCTTTGAGCTTTTTGGTGTCCCTATTGGACTCCAGAACCAAGGAGTAGTAAGAAGACTTCGTGCAGTGTGTTGAAAAGTCTATGGACTTAGGGAGATGACCTTGCGTTTTTGATGTGCAATAAAGAGGGTGAGAAGAAGGAATGACTGGCAGAGGAAATGCTTTTGTTAAGCCCACAGCGCCTTGCATATATGTCCTGAGGGGGAAGAACCAAAATGACTTTTTTTGTTGTTTTTTATCTAGTTGAGGTTTGAGGAGCTGTTGAGTCTTTCAGATATTTCCGGGGCCGCGGGGGGGGGGGGGTGTTTAAGAATTTTAAGAACACCATCTGGGGTTAACGAAGGCAAAACATAGCGTGTGTGTGTTACTAAACAGAAATGTCTCAAGCGCGGTACCACGTGCCTCCTTAGCGCAGTAGGCAGCGCGTCAGTCTCATAATCTGAAGGTCCTGAGTTCGAACCTCAGAGGGGGCACTTATTTTCTTATTTTTCTGGTTGTATTAACATTGTTTAAAACTTCAAACTGTCTCCTAATTGCCTCCTGAATTTAAGAATGTGAGCTGGTTGACATCTTCCAGTTAAAAAGAGCTCTTCCCCACGTTTCTTCTTCAGTCAGCATTCTTTTTTTAAATTAAGACAACTTAATTTATTGAAAAAAAAGGAACGCGAGCTGGGCAGTGGTGGTGCACGCCTTTAATCCCAGCACTTTGGGAGGCAGAGGCAGGTCAGAGAGAGTTCCAGGACAGCCACTCAGTCTCGAAAAAACAAAAAGAAAAAAAGGAACGCATAGATGAGCAGCTAGTGCTAGATTTTACTTGAAGTCCTCCTTTTTAATATATACGAAACTTCGTTACCACTATGCACTCGTTACATGATGTGATGAAGGTTTATAGATCGGGCTAAGTAAAGTTGTTCAAAATAACTGGTTTCTTAAGGGTTGAGAAACCCTTAAGAAATTAGAAAAAACACTGACGCCCGAACAGGGACTTGAACCCTGGACCCTCAGATTAAAAGTCTGATGCTCTACCGACTGAGCTATCCGGGCTCTTGAGAGGAAAGGTTCTTGGGTGAATAAAGAAAGATACAAGAAAACCAATTTTTTTTTTTTTCTTTCTTTCTTTCTTTTCTTCATTTTTTATTGTACTTTTAGCCAACTGACTTAAAATATTATTGTCTGTTATTTTTCACTGAAATGCAAACCCCAAGAGAGCATTTTCTCTTGCGGTGTTCAGTGTTAAATCCTCACCTCTTATGTAATAGCAAGGACCGAGTTAGGAAACACTAATGTTCAATTAAGTTAATGCAGCAAAAGTAATCGCAGGAAATAGCTGCTACCTTGCTGGGCTGGAGGACTGCAGGAGAAGAGGTCAGAGTTTCTTAGGAAGAGCACCACAGCTTTAAAGAGGAAGCACTGGCCAGGGTTGGGGATAACAGCAGAGACAGAAATAATAAAACCACTTTGCTTATAATGCTGCTTCAGCCGCTACTAGCTTATAATGAGATGTTCTTGGGAACACAAATAGAGTAGAGGTTGGAACAGTTTGACAGAAGGAAAAATAAATAAATAAATACCCTCAGACACGAAGTCGGTCTCCGTTCTCCTGCCTGCCATTCTCTCTGGTTCGTCTTATTGATATACTTTAAGGGGAAAGCCTGTGGCAATGAAGTTTCGAGGTGTAATTTGTAGACACCAGGCCCCTCCATAGGACAGAAAATTGGATGGCAGATCCGGAGCTGAGAGAGGACAGATGGACAAGGAATGCAGCTTTAGACGGTGCCCGGTACATAATGAGCGTAGGGAAAACCAAACAAACACCTGCTGAACTTTCCTCGCTCCACAGAAACACTGATAGCTGGATATAAAATACA
>JADRCH010000130.1:22553-40053 GCA_019843965.1 Rhynchomys soricoides | reverse complement strand
AAAGTCAGGTAATCTGAACCTGTCAACTCCACACTCAACTGTCAACTATGTCACTGGAGTTAGTGCACGTTTCCTACACCGTTAGTCCAAGATTCAAACAGCTCATGCAGCATACTGCTGCCACGAGCCGGTTTTCCAACAAGAGGGCCCATTTCTGTGAGTTAATGGTTGGTGGCAAAGACATCTTTAAGGCTCCATCACGAGATTAGTGAAAAAAAGTTTCATGGAAGGTCTGGAGTAGGCTAGCATAGAAAATGGAAGTGTCTGAAAGTAAGAAAAGCACATTTGTCAGAAGTGGGATTCGAACCCACGCCTCCAGGGGAGACCAGAACCCTCAGTGAGAGGAAGCCATAGCTTGAGTCTGGCGCCTTAGACCACTCGGCCATCCTGACATACTGGCCAAACAACAATTAATGATTCTTTCAACTGTAATGTATGCACTTAACTGTCTCTTAGGTTTCAGTTATGGCGTGGAAATACTACCCCCTGTAAAGTGAACTAAATTCTTTTTCTCTATCTAATCAGAAACGTAGACACAAAACTCGCGATTTTTGTTGTTGTTGTTGTTTTCTCCAATCCTATCCGGAATTCAGTGTTTATCGCCTCGGTTCCTGGCTCTTCCAGAGTGCGGCGGAGTTCAGAAATCCTTAGGATCCTGCAAGCTCAGGTGTAGCTCAGAGCCATTCATCCGGGTCACGAAGTAACAAGTAGCTTTAGCTCTGTTTCGAGACGGTGTGCGAAAGCACCCAGTTAGTGGAGCTTGCAGGGGTGAGAAGCTGAAGAACAGACTAGATTAGCAAGGAAATCTAGTTCATGAACACTGGCTGCAGTGTAAACCGGAGTGGCAGAAGCCTGGGCTATGAAAAGTGGCTGCATGTGTAAGAGAAAGTAGCAAGATTGAGAATTAAAGGGTAGAAACATTTGAAGAGAAAGTCAAGAGTGAGACAAGGAAGGAATGTCTGGACAGAGCCCAAATCCCAGGTCCTTTGCGCCCACGAACTTGGGCGGAACTGCCCATCTTTGGAAATTGGTATCATAGCAACAACAGACAGCTACAAGTGAAGTATTCCGAAGAAATGGCTGGGTATCAGTGTCACCCCGAATTATCTCTAGGTTATACAGCATCCAGAATCAGAGTTTTCATTTCTAATCTTAAATATAAACAAGAACCAAGGGATTCAGGTATTTGTGAAAACATTTCTGCAATAAAGAAAAAGGCAAATACAAGAGAGGATTGGAGGGGACCTAAGAAAAGACAAGTACAACACGGGACCTTGAGGGGGCGGGGTAGGGGTGGGGTTGGAATCACCATCTCCTCCAGGAGGTAAAAGAAGGGCAAGAAATTCTTTAATAGTTTAGTTGCAGAAAATGTTTTGAAGTTACAAAATAAGATTGAAGAAATCTAGAAAACAGGTGGGGACTGAAACAACAGAGCTGATAAATAAGCCCCTTTTTAAAGTCTGGTAGAAGGTATGCCCTCGAACCTGGGACTTCCTGGGAGAGAGCAGAGGAAATCACAGAAGAAAGATAGAGACTATTACCAGACCGGAGACTCAGATCTCCAGCTGGAAGGGTCCACCCCCACCCCTTCGAGGCAAGCTTGTCAGGACTATCAGTAGAGAACAGTATTGGGGCAAATGATTAAAAAGTCAGAAAAGTATCCTTTTTGTTGTTGTTGTTGTTGTTGTTTATACAGCAAAAATGAAAGCTAGAGGACAGGAAATCAATGACTTATAAATTAAAAAATAAAAATAAAAATCCACAGAAAGGTCTCCAGATGGAGTCCTAGGGGTACAGCCTGAGGACTCACCATGCAAGCGCTGCCCTAGTGCACTCTTGACTCATTCTGTTCAGTAAGTGACACAGACAAGCCTGGAGCTCACAGTTACTCAGTTACTCCTGGAACTTGGACCCTCATGCCTCATCCATCCAAGTAGTCAAGATGACTGGTCATAATCAACTATGTCTAGAAGTCTACACCAAGCCAAACTATTGATTAAATGTAAAAAGACATTTTCATTACATGTATTTATTTAGAGAGAGGCAGATGCCATGGTGTGCATGTGGAGGTCAAAGGATCACTTGCAGAGTAGATGCCCTCTTCCTGTCACGTGGGTCACACAAATCAAACCCAGGCATGGAAGCAAGCACCTTTACCCAGAGACACCTTACCAGCCCTAAACATTTTCATTTTCAAGACTCAGAACATTTTATGTTCCATGTACTCTTTCTCAGGAAGTTTCTGGAGAATTATTTTAGCAAATTAATAAAAGCATGTGAAATCCCATAAATAGTGACGGAAAACAGGATGTCCCAAGGCTTGTAGAGAGAAGCTAAAGAAAGGCCAGTCCATGATAGAAGAGAGAGTAACACAGTGAGAAGACACACATGAGATAAGAGACAACAGACTCTCACACCTTTAATCCTTAGACCCTGTCCCTCACGAGTTCCCCTCTCCAGTACCTGTCACCACCCTCTTGTCTTACCTCAAGACAAGAACCCTCCACTTACAGGGCCATGTCCAGACGTCTCTGAGAACAAACTACAACTAATTTGCATCCTAAATGGGAAAATCTCCCTAAATCGTAAGTAGGAAATTTCCTGGTGGGAAGAAAACCATTCTTGTGACTAATAAACCTTACCCAGGCAACAACTCTGTAAAATGCCTGCACTTTCCCAGGTCTGTGGGAAAAGTGAATTTCTTGAAAGCTGGGTTGATCCTGTCTTTGATTCCTATTCTTTCCAGTTAGAAATTTTGCCTGAGAGTTCATATTCAGTCTCATTTATTTCTATAGTCACAGGGACAAGTTTCTTGTGTGTGTTCAGTACCCACTGGTTAAGCCAGGGGCCTTCAGGATGACTCAGTGCATTTACATGTATTTGTGTGTGTGTGTGTGTGCACATGAGCATGCACTGACACACACACACGCAAATAAATGCTAATCTGTGCAAATACTTGTATAATTTTTAATTTTTGTGATTATAATCACAACATCCCCTTTCCTTACCTCCCGTGTTCCCCTCCCCCCCTGCTGTCTCTCAAACTCATGGCCCCTTACCTCCCGTGTTCCCCTCCCCCCCCCTGCTGTCTCTCAAACTCATGGCCTCTTTTTCTTTCTTTGTTGTTAGATAGATGGGTCAGCAGTTAAGAACACTTGCTGCTCTTCTAGAGGCCACAGATTCCGTTCCCAGCACCGACTTTGGATGGCTCAAAAACACTGATTCCTCTAGCTCCAGGCTATCCCACACCCTCTCTGGCCTCCAAGGGCTCACACACTTATGTGTGCACACACACACACAAATACATGTACATTTTTTTAAAGATTTATTTATTTATGAGTACACTGTAGCTGCCTTCAGATAAACCAGAAGAGGGCATCAGATCTCATTACAGATGATTGTGAGCCATCATGTGGTTGCTGGGAATTGAACTCAGGACCTCTGGGAAAGCAGTGAGTGTGCTCTTAACCTCTGAGCCATCTCACCAGCCCTCATGTAAACTTTTTTAATGTTAAAAAAGATCTTTAAATATTTTCTATAATAAGGTCTAAAAAAGGATATTTCTAAGAGGGAAAATTAAATGGACTTACTGCCTCAAATATAAGACCATGAAATAATGTCACAAAACTCAGTTTTGAATCTTGGTTCCTTTGTGTGGTGGTTTGAATGAGATGTTCCCCACAGACATTGAATACTTGGTCTTCAGCTGGTGGCACTGAGGAAAGAGGCACTGTTGTGCCAGCTGCGCAGCATGGCCTGGTTGGAGGAGGTAGACCACGGGAGGTGGGCTTTAAGAGTTTAAGACTGGTGCTATTTCAAGATGGCTCTCAATGCCATTTTGAGCTCACACAGAAACATCCTGTGAACAGTCTTGATCTAGATTCAAAACTGTGCCATGCCAAGGAACCTCGTGCCTCCCTGACAAAAGCACAGGCATCGCTTTCCCCTCTCCCTATACCCTCCACACGACTGGCCAGTGTTCTGTCTATAATTTTGATATTTCAAAACTACTATGGAGAGGATGGAGATACGATTCAATGTTTAAGGGCTCTGGCTGCTCTTCCAGAGGACCCAGGTTTGATTCCCAGCACTCATGTGGCAGATCACAACAATCTGTAACTCCAATTCCAGAGGATCCATGTACACACATGCTGGCAAAACACTCATACACAGAAAACAAACAATTCCACAAAGGGGGGTAAAACGGTACCTCAATCACTCTCTGGGTTCTTATTTGCACACACATACACAACAGTTAGCCATAGTGTAGAGATTTGAACAGAGGATCTTTCATATGCTAGGAGCATGCTCTATCACTAAGCTGTAGCTTCAGCATGTTTTCAATCTCCCCCTCTCCCTCCTCTCTCTTTCTCTCCCTTCCCTTCCCTTCTTCCTCCTCTCCCTCAATGGTCCACCAAGTTGCCCAAAATGGCCTTAAACTCATTCTCTTGCCCAGGTTGGTTTCAAACTTTTGATCTTTCTGCCTCAGCCTCCCAAGTAACTGGGATTGCAAGCCTCTGCGGGTCAGGCCTGACTTGATGCATGTATATATGTGTCTCTGTGTGTATGTGTACGTGTGTATATGTGTTTATATACAATATTATACTATAACTATATTATTGTTTTTCCCCTCAGTTCTAGAACCAAACCCACTGAGTGCTCTAGATAAGTGGTCTATCATTTGGTTATATTCTCAGCTTTTGGAGTTCTTGGTTTGTTTACTATCCATCTTTCCTTCCAAGAAGTAATCTCATGAGCACAGGAACATTTTTATTATTAGTGCATGTTAAATGTACAAAACATCCGATTGGAACACTGTCATACAAGTGTAAACCCCACCGGCCCGTGCTCTCTCTACCTCGAGCCTCTGATGATCCCCCCCCCCACTTCCAAACAGTCCTCTTTTTATTTTCATATCTCACACATGTAATGTACATATTTAAATTAGCATATACTTATCCTACAAAATAACAGGTTTCATAATGGTATTTTCAGAAGTGTGTGTGTGTATCAAATACGATCGTGTTCATACCATTACCATTTCCTATCAGTTCCTATTTTCTCTCTATAGTCTCCTTCTTCTTTTCTTCCTTTCTTTTTAGATAGATGCTCACTACTTAACTCTGTCTTGGAACTTACTATGTGAACCAGGTTAGCCTTGAACAGAGATCCACTCACCTCTGCCTCTCAAGTGCTATTTTCATGTTTTATTTTGCTTCATGTGAGTTGCAGAGATCAAACTAACTGTATTAGTTTTCTGTTGCTGTGATGAAACACCATGATCAAGATAACGTACAGAAGAAAGAGCTCACTTATCCTTAAAACTTGCAGAGGCTTAGTGTCCTTGATGGTGCGGACAACAGGGAAGCAAACAGAGAAAGAAGCTGACAGCTTACATTTTAAACAGCACAACCCCAAAGGAGAGAGCAACTGTAAATGATCCAAGTCTTTAAATTCTCAAAGCCCACCTCCAGGGCCACACCTCCTAAACCTGTCCCAGATAGTACCACCAACTGAGGATCAAGTCTCCAAATACAAGAGTCTATGGGGTACATCTCATTCAAAGCACCACTCTCAGGTTGCCAAATTTCATGGCAAGTGCCTTTACCTACCTTCTCCCAGACATGGTCCATTTTTTAAAAATCTGGTCTCCACTTATGAGAGAAAGCATGGGATACATCTTTTGAGTCTGACTTAATGTTATAACCTTTAAATAATTTCATTCTTCTTTACGGCTGAATCAAATTCTGTTGTGTAAATGTATCACATTTTCTTTATCTAGTCATCTCTTGATGGACACGTAGATTGCTTTAATATCTTGGCTATCATGAAAAGTGCATCAGCACTTTTCATAGGAGAAAGCATAGGCATTCTCTCTATGCATTCTGTGTGACTATACCCAGGAGCAGGTTGCATTATAGATAAACTTTTAATTTGGCCTGAGCAGGGAGAACTCTACTCATTTCCTGTACTCATTAACAATCTGGCCAATAGTATATAAAGACACGCTCTTAATCCCTTGCTAGTATTTGCTATTGCTTAGTGTTAATGACAGCCATTATGATCATTGGAGATGGAGCCTAGTATTTCTAGTTCCCTAGTGGCTAAAGATGTTGAATAATGTGGGGTGTGTGTATGTATGTGTGTGTGTGAGTGATCACATACTCATGCACACCAGGCATTTGTACTTCTTTAGAGAACTGTATGTTCAATTCATTTGACCATTTATTGATTTGGTTTTCTTAAAGTTTCGTTTTCTTGTTGTATTGAGCTCTGGGTTGCATGTATATTAATTTTGTTTTTTAAGTCTTTCATATAGTAAGGATACTCACCCCCTATCAGATGATTAAGCAATTCAGAATCGTTATTTTGTTCCCATAAGTGTATAAAAGTTAGCAACTATACTGGGTATAGTTACCATATGTGGGTTTCGTTGGGGTCATTCTCCACCAGCCCACGAGGGCACAGTGGGGCAGAGTGGGTTTTGGACAGCCTGTGGATACAAATGGAAATGGGGAGACAGATCAACTTTATTCAAGGTGAACCAAGGGTTCTATAGCTTTGGGGAAGGAGGTAGGAATATTCAGGGTGGTCAAAAGTCATTGACTGAAGGCTAAGGAACTGAGATGCCTCATTAGCATTGGGAGGCATTCCAGGAATCTCAGGTGCTTGCGGAACAGGTTTTTATGTGGAGGAAGCTGAAGCTGTAATCTCATAAAGGCTACGTGACATTCTTCAGGTAGAAGGTACGCTGGTGCGTGCATGTGGGGGGTGGGGGGGATGGGGAGGGTCAGGTCCTAAGCTCCCAGACAAACAAGGTCAGAGAAGAAGCCCTGCTGATAAAGGGAGTCCACCATTTTGCACAAAGTTCAGGGTTTTTTGGTAATGTCAGACATCAACCTTAGCAGCAGGGTTTCTCTGACAACCATTGTTGATAGGAAGAAAAAAGAAGAATTAGAAGAATTAGAAGAATTAGAAGAAGAAGGAGAAGGAGAAGGAGGAGAAGGAGAAGAGGAAGACTGGAAACAAAATTCATAGCAGTAATTTCATTCATCTAACTAGATAAATTATTGCAATCAGTAATTTAGGTCAAGGTGGAGGAACAAACATTAAAACTGAATGCATGGAACTGTAGAAGAGCACTTGCCTAGCTTAATGCCCTGCTCTTGATCTCCAACACTGAAAAAACTGGAAATGAGTAGGCAACTAAGCAATGAAGCTCATGACAAGCCTACTAAATGTAGAGGGTAAAGAGAAAAGTCATCACTTGAGAAAGGAAGTGCCTGTAGCAATCGTGAAGTTGCTTCCCTTTCCCCTACTTCCTCCACCTTACCCTACTTACCTGTTTGTCCAGGCCATTTGCCTCGAGGTTAGGAAAGCAGAGACAGCCTGAGCCCTGGATGACAAGGCTAAAACTCCAGAGCTGCACTGCTGACCTAAGAACACATATCTGCTATCCGCATTTCATAGTTATACACCGGCTTGCAAAACGGATTTCTTCCTTCTGGAGTCAGAGTGGAACTTTCAGTTCCTTCCCATGTCAGTTGTGAACCAGACTAGACTATGGTTGTGGCCTAGGACAAGTAGTCTACCTTTTACTGGAACTGTGCTGAGTTATTTGAGCCTGGAGTTTCAAAAGGCACGTGGGAGAATGGAGGCTTGGGTGAGCAAGACTTGTTAGTACCTCGGATTTCTTGTCCCATGGGGAAGAACTAAGCAAGAATAAACCAATGAAGTGAGAAACTCCCTGTTGCTCAAACACAAGGGCAAACACTGACTCAATCCCAAAGGGGAGTAGGAAAGGCCACAGCAGGAGTGACAGCACACAAAATTGCATATCTATTCTGTTATAAGAACTTAGGCTACAAGACCTCCTCCGGTCATCACAGGACTCTCCATTGGGCAGAAACAAGCAAGTTTTAGGTTGTACTCAATGCCGCTTGATGCACTGGGTACCTCGTTGGAAAAAGATCTTTATGGCTCAAGCTATGTTGTTGTTGTTGTTGTTGTTGTTGTTGTTGTTGTTTTTAAAGTGTAACTCCTTTATGAAGATAATTCCTGAAAGCAATAGGGTATGGGGGCTCAAGGAAGACACTGAAATGGATTTCGGTGAGTAAGAACTTACTAGAAGAGTTATTTACGTCATGGGAGGATGGACAACACCACGGTAGGCAATCAGAATTTCAGGCCCCAGCGGCCAGGCCGGAGGTGAGGGTGGGGGTGGGGGTGGGGAAGTGTTCTGAGAATGAAGCCCACGTGGCAGAATCCGGGTCGTTTCTTCGAGGGTCTCATAGGAACCCGCAGCCAGGTTGGTTCCTCAGCAGGTGCAGGGAAGAAGAGAGAGAAGTGTGTCGCCAAGTAGCCCTTTGACACGTCTGGTCTGGCTACTTCACTTGAAGAAGTGAGAAATTGGGCAGCTGAGGAGCCTATTAAAAAGTTAGGGACTCACAGGCGGGCTCTCGGTGGGATGGCTCCCTAGTAGCCGTAGTAGGGAGATGGGGGAGGACTTCAGTAGGTAGCAGGGTCTGGTCAGCGCTCTGGTATGGATTCTATCAATACCCATTCCACGCGAGCAGAAAATGAGGCTCGGAACGATAAACCGACTTGCTTTAGGGTGGAAATAGAACTGAGCTTCCCCGTTTCTCCAATTAAGAAAAGTTGCTGATTACTGAACCTTTTTCAAGCGGTTATGATCGCCTGGAGTTGGGTGTGTTTCAGAGTGCTTCACACACTGGGAGGGGCTTAGCTGGTCTCTCCGCCCGCCTTTCCGGCACTTATGCAAAGCCATCTTACTTTTAAAGGAGCTGAGGCCTAGGCACTAAGAGGAAACCCAGCAAAGGACTACGGATCCACAGAAGCTTGGAGTGTCCCGACGCCACTGCCTGGGTCACCTGCTCCCACCGAACAGGGCAGCCACCACCGACTCCTGGGCTGGGTACTGGAGCTCCAGGACTGCCCTAAAAGAAACCCGCCTTCCCAGCCCGAGAGGACAACGGCGCGGGAAGCCAGGCCCCGCCCCCGGTCCACCTCTTCCGCTCGGCCCTGAGGAGTCTGCGCGGCTGCGGGATCCCTTCCGACGCGGCCACGTTGCCCGGAGAGCCAGCTCGCTGCGCCCAGTTGCCGACACCTCTTTGCTTGGCTCTCTGCCGGGCTCTAGGGTCCAGCCCTTCCCGCACTGTCCGTGAGGTTCAGCTGTGCGGGGACGGGTCTGGCCGCCCGAGAGCTCCGCGCGCGTCTGGAATCCCGGCGCCGGAGGCCCCGCCCCGCTCCGGAGCTGAGAAGCGGGGCGAGCGCGCCGGGCTCCGCCAGAGCTCGGCTCCGGGCTCATGCCCTTCGGCCCAGCAGGCCCGCGCCATGGCCTCCGGGAGCGTGGCCGAGTGCCTGCAGCAGGAGACCACCTGCCCCGTGTGTCTTCAATACTTTGTGGAGCCTATGATGCTCGACTGTGGCCACAACATCTGTTGCGCGTGCCTGGCCCGCTGCTGGGGTGCCGCGGAGACTAACGTGTCGTGCCCGCAGTGCCGAGAGACCTTCCCGCAGCGCCACATGCGGCCCAACCGGCACCTGGCCAACGTGACCCAGCTGGTGAAGCAGCTGCGCACCGAGCGGCCGTCGGGGCCGGGCGGCGAGATGGGCGTGTGCGAGAAGCACCGCGAGCCTCTGAAGCTGTACTGCGAGCAGGACCAGATGCCCATCTGCGTGGTGTGCGACCGCTCGCGCGAGCACCGTGGCCACAGCGTGCTGCCGCTGGAGGAGGCTGTGGAGGGCTTCAAGGTAGGGCCGGGCCGGCGGACAAAGGGGCGAGCCGGGGGCTTCCTGGTTTGCCGCCGAGAAAATGGCGAGCCGGACGTGGGGCCCACCGCCGTCATTTCCTCCCTGTCGGCTGCGGGGCCTCCGCGCTCTGACTCGGAAGGAGAACCTGTAGCTGGCGAGGCCAGAAGCGTCCCCACCCCCACCCCTTTCCCGAGCGCCCCTTGTTAACTGCCTCAACGCGTGCCGCGGCTGGGACGGCGCGAGGAGACCCTCCCTTGACAAAGGAGATGCACATGGAGCCACGTCCACTTCCATAGGCCTTGAACACTTCGAACTCTCTCTGGCCCAGGATATCAAACCAGACAGTCACCATTGGCTGGCTGAATTCACATCGAGCAATGCCTATCACTTAATCTGTTCCCAGCACTTCTCTGTAACCTGTTTTAGAACCTAATGGAAATGAACAGAGCTCTTTACTGCTTGAGTAAATCATTTAGCCACTCTCAGACTCGGGAGATAACTTACGAAGAGGAAGTGAACTCCAAAGACTTGAGGCCTTTGTGGAGTGTTGAGTAAACACTGACACAACTATACAGTAATGTGAAAATGTTACATATAAAGTAGCTCGGAAGTGATGAGTCTATTTTGAGAGCTGCAGGGATATATACCAACAGAGTTATATTTGTTTAAATGAGTTCATCCAAATGTCAGTCATGTTTACAAAGCTGTCGCCTGTATCACTGGAGATAAGTTGTAATTTAGTAATGTTTACCGATTCTGTGCATGAGGAAAATAAATCAATTTTTTTCTGTATTCTGAGGAATAGCTTACCTTTGAGCCTTCTTACCCAGATGTCTCATACCCTATACAGAATGCTTCTAGGAACTGGTAGGTGGCTTGAGTTTAAATAACAAATTGCTAAAACAGCTGTGCTGGCCCCGGTGCTTTGGGCTCTTCCCAGGATTGGCATTGTGGTCTGAGGACAGAGTCCAGCCTAGCCTTGGCATCTGTAGTTTAGGTTCCTGTGTGATAAGCAGAGTAACTATTCTGATGCTGAGATCTGAAAAAAATCTTGAGCTGGCTGACTATTTACTTTCTTCAGGAGCAAATCCAGAATCGACTGGACCACCTAAGAAGAGTGAAAGACTTGAAGAAGAGACGGCGAGCACAGGGGGAGCAGGCACGAGCTGAGCTCTTGGTAAGGGTCCAGATCTCCAGTCTGCAGAGAGGCATTGCATCAGGATAATAAATAAGCTTCTGAACTCTCTTCTCTGATAATCCCTGAGAATTTTCAGCCTTGGCAAGGGTGTAGTGAGAAACTAATAAGCAGAGTATATCTATATCCCCATGATGTCCAGTCATTTGCATCATTTAGCTCTGCCACATGTCTGAGTGATTGGGATCTTGACACCTCTTGCTTGCAAACGGGATGAGGAAACTTCTCAGTGATCCTGTGTAGACTGAACTTAAACATGCATACAATGTATCAGCTTTGGAAGGTTTGTCTAGAGAGTGAGCCCCTAGGAATCTAGAACCCTGGGTTTACTTCTTAGGTTTGACACTAGCCAGTTTATATAGAGTGGTGAAGGTTTTCTGGGCCTTCATTTCTTTGTGTTGGAATAGAGAGGTCAGAGGAAGCCTGTGGATCTCCCGCAGTCAGTGCTGCCCTTTCTTCCCTTGAAATGGTAAATGGTTTGTTTTGGGCTGAGGCTGAGGCACAGGCAGAGTGGGGAAGTGAGAGGAACCCATAAGTACCCCCCAAAATCAGGGCATGGATTACTTAACCGAGACCAAGTAAGCAAGTCCAGGAAACTTGGGCTTGATCATACCAGGTCATGTCCACAGAGTGCACACCTAACCCTGCCACTTCTGTATGACTGTGTTTCATGACTCTCAGTCTGCTGGGCAAGATGTTCATGGGCTCCTCTCCCCACTTTATTGCCTGTGCCATTTGCTCAGCCTAGAAAGCCTATCTGGTTCATGCTTACGTGATATTCTACGAGACCCCATGTGGACATGGATCTTAGGAAGACTATGGAGTTTCCCTCACTCTCTTTACTCATCCATGACTTGGATGAACCTGATCCTTAAGATCAGGAACTGTTCCTCCCCCCTCCCCCCAAAAGGGTTTGTGTAGCCCTGGCTGTTATAAAACTCAACTCTGTAGACCTCGGCCTCGAACTCAGAAATCTGCCTGCCTCTGCCTCCCAAGTGCTGATGCGTGTGCCACCACTGCTTTCGAGACAGGGTTTCTCTGTAGCCCTGGCTGTCCTGGAACTCACTCTGTAGACCAGGCTGGCCTCGAACTCAGAAATCCGCCCGCCTCTGCCTCCCTCCCGAGTGCTGGGATTGAAGGCGTGGGCCACCACTGCCTGGCTTAGGAACTGTTTCTTAATGAACATTTGATGTTAATTAAATTAATCCAGTTTATGGTCGTTGTCGTGCGTCTGATGTGTAAGAACTGGAAAGTGAGTGGGTGAGTATGGTGTCTGTTTTAGTACAGTTTGAAATGGTGAGATCTTAGGGTTATGACATGGAGATGACTTTGAAGGAGTCTAGCAGTGAGTCTTTCCTATCCTTACCTTTGCTTGTCATTGACAGAGCCTGACCCAGATGGAAAGGGAAAAAATTGTTTGGGAGTTTGAGCAGCTCTATCACTCTCTGAAGGAGCACGAGTACCGCCTGCTGGCTCGCCTTGAGGAGCTGGACTTGGCCATCTATAACAGCATCAACGGTGCCATCACTCAGTTCTCCTGTAACATCTCCCACCTCAGTGGCCTGATTGCCCAACTGGAAGAGAAGCAACAGCAGCCCACAAGGGAGCTCTTGCAGGTAACAGGAAGAGCGCTGCAGGGTAGCTGGGTGGGCTCAGGAGGCCAGAGCAGCTTTTACCTGGTCAGGCAGCATTCTCAATGTCCTTTTTAACTGCTGAAGTATTAAGCATTTTGGGAGGAAAACCTGTATACTAGAAGTTGTGGTTGACACGACTCAGTTCTTCAGTTGCATTGTGTCATTGTCTCATTAGGCCTACCTGTCATTCAAGACCCTTTCATCATCCAGTAATTTAATATGTGCGTGTGTTTTAACCACAGCCGAAGACATTGAGTGGAGAACAGGTACCATTAGCCTAAATGTTGCTATAAATCCCCTGTGCTGGAATACCTGCCAGGGCAGGAGCACAGTAGGATAGGCGAGTAATAAGCTTGCCTTAATTGTGTTTTAGTTTGAAGTTCAGACAATAAGTACATGGTTATCGCAGATTTTAATAAAATGCCATTTGAAAGGGATGGTGAGGTCCTACAGTGGTGAGCAAATTATGGCCTGCCATTTATTCCTGTTGCTGCTTGGACCTAAGTAGGTTTTTATTACTTTAAGATGGTTGGGAAAGGTGAGAAGAATGTTGTTCATCAGGGTGGATCTATATGAAACTGAGGTTAGATGTCTACTCATGTTTTTATCACACATAATCATGCTCATTCATGCACAACAGCGTCTGCTACTGCTCTTCCATTACATCAGCAGGAGTGAGTGTGTAGATTATGATACCTAAACAGTTTGTTATCTAACTCTTTAAGAAAAAGTTTACTGACCTGTTTTAACACGATAAGGGGAAATGGCTTAAGCCTTGATAAGTCTTGCTGTTTTATTGATAGAGAAGGGAGGGTGGAAAAGGGGACCGTTGACCTGTGATCGAGAATGACCAGGGTGGTACGAGTAGATGACAGTCTTCATGTGGTTGATGCTACAGAACGCCAGAGCCTAAACCGTTTGGTTTAAAGATGTGGTCACCGTGTAGTGTTAAAACTACATTTGGTTTAGAGCTGTGGCTTCATGTAGAACAGTTAAAGGGACCATGTTAGAGCTGAAAGTTAACCAGGTGGAGTGAATGGAAAGTGTCAGGGTAGAGGACTGGTTGAAGGGTGATGATGGAGAAGACTTAGAGATGAGGAGATGGCTGTACCTTTATCTGGAGGGAGCACTGAAAGGAACTGAACATTCTGAAAGTGTTGGAAGGGTATCTGTCAGGATCAGGGGAGAGAACATGTGAATCCTGTCAGAAATGGTAGGGCATCGGAAGTGCGTGCTCCTAAGAAGACCGGGAGGGAATGGCGGTATGCTTTCAGCAGGTCTTCTGTTGTGGGAAGCCTCTGCTCTCAGGCAGGGTAGGATTGATGATTGATGGTAGGTGGGTGTGGAGGTGTAATGGTGGGCTTTGTGCACATGATGCACGTGTGGAGGTCAGGACAGCTGCTATTTGGAACCAGTCTCCTTTCACCTTTATGTGGGTTCTGCGGCTGGACCTCAGGTCATGAGACTTGCACTGCAGGTGCTCGTCCCCACTGCCCAGCCCCACCCCCACTCCCATGCTTATCCTTTGTGGGTGTTCACTGCTCTTCTGTAAGCACTGAGAAACAGAATTGGGCCTATTCAGGCTGGGATGGTTTTTGCATGGAAAATATCAATTTTACCATTTCACAATGTCATTTCTGTAGCGTAGAAACGGCCTTTTAAAACACTGGCTTGCTTCTGTTGCTTTCTACCTCCAGTCCCTATCTCTGGGCTTTTTACATTTTGGATATTCAGTGAAATCATGTGATATGTTGAGTTTTAATTCTGGCTTTTAATCACCATAATTTTTCTGTCTTCATCTGCATTATAAAATGAATTAATACCTTATTTCTTCTTATAGCTTAATGTTATTGTATTGTAAGTTAATACTACTTTGTTTTAGACGAGGGTTCATAGTGTATCCCTGGCTGTTCTATAACTCACAGAGATTGGGGATTAAAGGTGTGCACCACTATGTCCATGTGCTATGGGTTTTTTGTTTTGTTTTTTGTTTATTTTATTTTTGAGACAAAGGTTTGCTATGTTGCCTAAGCTGCCCTCAAACTTCCGTGTGACTGCCTTGACCTCCAGACACTACAATTTCATGCCAACACCACTGAACTCAGCATGTGAGAGCATTTATTACTATGTGAATCATGAAACTGAAGCTAGATGGTGGGAGTGTGCACAGATTCAGTCAGGAGAGAAGGTCTGGCTATCAAATCAGGGCTGTTACAGTGTAAGTCTTTGGGAAAGCATACTGCAGAAGGTCAGAAGAAAAGTCAAAATGTTCACCACCTACCTCTGTTCACTTTTTCAGTTTTATGAGATGGAATCTCACATAACCCAGATTGGCATTGAACTTGGCTTCTACCTCATTTCCCAAGTTCTAAAGTTGCAAGCTGTTGCTCACTGTTTAAAACTTTATTGGAACATTTAACTACTTGAATTAGATAAGAGACAACATTGTCATAAGAACTGGAGGAGGGAGGACCTCGTATGGTGACTCATATTCATCTTCCCAACATTTACGAGGCTGACTCTGACTTGCTGCGAGTTCAAGGCCAAGCTAGGCTCCAGAGTAGCCCTGTCACTTGGGAAGTAGAGGTAGGAGGTCAGGAGTTTAAGCCGTACTGGGCCGTGTAAGACCTTGTCTGAGAAAGGAAAAAGTTGAAGGAATATTCTGTGAGAAAATGAGCAGAACTCAAGACAAGCTGCAGAAGCATGAAATACACCAGCAGTTAAAAAAGGAGGGAATGCCAACTAAAACTACACTAAGGTGTCCCATACCAGGTGGAAGAGCAAAGTGTTCAGGATGTTGGGATCTGTGATGGGAATCGAAGCTGTCAGACCAAGTATGGAAATGCGTAGCAAAATGATTGCCTCAACGTTCATGAGTGCGCTCTCAAAAGCTTGCTCGCTCGCTCTCCCTCCCACTCCCCCTCTCCCTCTGTGTGTGTGTGTGAGATACTGCAAACAGTCTAACTTCCAAACCTTGACTTACTCAACTAAACAGTCGCCCCACAGATACTGTGCAACTTTTAAGAAGAAAGGTAGCTAGCAGAGGCCCGAAGTAGTGTTGCACATCTGTAATACCAGTGTCTATAGGCATAGGTAGGGGAATCAATGCAATATTGAGTCTAGCCTGGTCTGCGTAGCCGGTTTCAGGCCAGCCAGGGCTAGACACAGTAATGTCCTGTCTCAAGAGGATCTATAAACTAATGGATGGTTTCTAATATACATAGCTAAGTGGGAAAAAGCAAAATGTAAAATAAGTATGAGACTGTAACTATAGCTCAGTGGTTAAGAGTGTTTCCTGCTCTTTCAGGAGACATGAGTTCAGTTCTTAGCACTCAGAGCAGCTGGCTCACAGCTGCCTACACCTTCAGCTCCAAGGGGTCCACTGAGTTCTTCTAGGCTCTTTGTGCAGACAACACACACACACACACACACCATTTTAAAATGATAATAGAGTATGACACTTTGTGGGGGGCCGTTGGTGAATTTATGTATGAGCTAGTTTTGCAAAGGAAACAAAATTATAGGGCGAAGGGCAAATGAGATGGGAAGGGTCAGGAAAGAGAAGGAAATTGACAGTTACATACAACATTAAGGGTAGTAAATGGAGAAAGAGTAAACAGGAGTTTGTTGCAAGCGTGGCTGTTGTGGTTATTTGTGGTTATCTCACTTTTCTCTGAGTATACTGCAAATGCAGGTAGCTGAGGCCCAAGAGCAGGATGCCTGAGTTAGTAAATCCTTGCTTCCTCTGCCTGATTTCTAGGTACTTGAGGTTGAATTTCGTCCTAATTAATCTTGTCTGTAGTGTTCCTGAGAGGGCAGGCCCAGGCCTGTAGCTGGGTTTTCAGTGAACATTTTGAAGAAAACTCAAATTATGCATAGCATCTCATGGTTTCCTTTTCTTTTTTTCTTGCAGGACATTGGAGACACACTGAGCAGGTACAGTTTTCTGTCCTTGTGATGTAAACTAAGACTGTCTCAGCTCATATCTGTAAATCCCCATGGGAGACGACTAGCGCCTGAGAAGTGGATGGCTTACTGAGTCTGTGCTTGAAGGGAGTCTCTATCCTTCAGAAAACTAAAGGAACCTTAGCTCCTCGGTGAAACTTTAGAATATGATTGAGCCTAATGCAGCACACCTTTAATCCCATTACTTAGGAGGTAGAGGCTGGCAGATCTCTCTTCAATCTGGGGCCAGCCTGGTCTATGTAGTGAGTTTCTGAACAGCCAAGGCTACACAGAGAAACCCTAAACGCTGTCTCAAAAAAACCCACTCTGGAACTTCTTGACAGTCTGGTGTTGGTGTGAGGGACTTCGCTCACTTGTGAGGGTGCTATGGTTTGGGTGTGGGGACACCTCTGGAGCTTGACCAGAGCAGACCAGGTCTCTTGCTTCCTGCAGGTTTCTGAGTCTTTTCCATTTTGTTATCTTACTCTTTCATATAATAGGGCCTGTAAGGCCTACTGGAGGCATGGCCAGCTTGGAGTTGTTAAATTGTTGATGGGCCATAGGGATTCAAGCTGTAGTCATTTCTCTGCACCATCAAATGGAAAGTGAGCATAGTTCAGTTGTATGGCATGTGTTTGCCATGAAAGCGTTTGATTGTCAGCCTCAGAAATGGAGGGAAGAGAGCGGAGAGAGGTCAGACCAGAAGAGAGGGAGAATTTGGAGCAGGCAAGAAGGTGAGGCGATTATACCTGCAGTTAGATGCTCGGGCTTTGGAGAGCTGTTTAATATGACAGTGCCTACAGGAGTGGGACCGATGTTGAGGAGCTGGATTTGGGAGACAGTTAGAATATGGGTTGATGTGTGGCTGAGAGAGACATACAGACAGCTGGTCCTCTTAACTCCCAGGGTGGAGAGGGATTGTGGCTGAGAGAGACATACAGATAGCTGGTCC
>JADRCH010000130.1:0-22543 GCA_019843965.1 Rhynchomys soricoides | reverse complement strand
GGATTGTGGCTGAGAGAGACATACAGATAGCTGGTCCTCTTAACTCCTGGGGTGGAGAGGGATTGGAGGTTGTAACATTCCCAGTCTCGTGTCCATGGTCGTAAGACAGGTCTGCTAGATGTGGGTGTTTTGTTTTGAGACAAGGCCTTTGTAATAGGCTGGCCTTTGGTTCTGATCCTCCTGCCCTGGCTTCTTACACTGAAATTACAGGCGTGAGCTATCATGCCCAGTCTTGCTTTGTTTTGTTTCCCTCTTCTGCAGTACTAGGCATTTGACTCAGGCCTTTCTGGACTTCTAACCCACACCCCCACTCTATCTCTGGGTTCTGATGCAGGGCTCAGAGAGCAAGCCATCAGCCTTGCATGGGGGTTGCTATCTCAAACCCTAGAAATCTGTAAAGATTAGGTTGGGGACAACAGAAATATAGTTCAGCAGTTGAGAGCTTTTGCTACCCTTGGACAGACTGGAGTTCATTTCACACGACGCAGCTGTAAGTTGCCTATAATTCCTGATCCAAGGGATCCCTCTTCTAGTGTCCACAGGCACTCAGATCCGTGGCATGCATACAGACATGCACACTACTCTAGACCAGGCTGGCCTGCCTGCTGAGTGCTAGGAGTAAGGGCACACACCACCACCACCCACCCTATGAATCTTTTTTTTTTAAGAATAGGTTTGGCTTTATGAATTCTGAGGTCAAAAGGTTCATTGACATGATGAGGTTTAAGCATAATACAAACTTTTTATGAGAAATGTGTTGTTAAATACTTCTGTAGCTGGTATGGTGACGCCAGTGATATTCAAAGACTAATTTCTTCCCATTCTCCCATGTCTAAAATGTGGTCATCGTTTAGACAAAGACAACTATTGGCAGCTAATCCACCAATAAGGTCTATGCAAATTTAAAGAAGAATTGTATTTATTTGTGTGTGTGAGAGAGAAATTGATTGATTTCACATGATCCATGAACACACACACCATAAAATACAGAGAGAACAGAGGACACTTTGTGGGGGGTCAGGGAATTGGTTCGTTTCCTGGAGTGGGTTTGAGGGACACGCTACGTGTTTCTTCCCCTGACCCCTATTCCATTAGCTGTTTCTTAATCTCTCATGCAACTCAGTCATGGTCACAGGTGGAAGATTGGCCAGCCATGAGCTACAATGTGTGGAAGATGGGAGAGAGTGAATCTTGGCTGTGTATTCCGTTTTGGTGGTTAGGAAATTGTGTCTTACTCCTCGTACAGTGCTTCTCTGTCTAAAGATGGCATTCTCTCTGGGAACCTGAGTATTCTAGATAATTACCCACTATAAATACCATTGGTTTTTGTCATGGAAACTGCTTCCTGGCAAGGGCGGCATCATAATTCATTTTAATTTTGAAGACCTGCTTTTCTGTCTGTTTCCTTTGTTGGGAAGTTTTGGGGCAAGATCTCACTAAGTAGCCCTAGATGGCCTGGGACAAGCAGTGATCTTTGTGTTCCTGCCTCTTGAGCACCACTGATACTGCAGGGAGGAGCCAGCATGCCTGCTGAAGACTCGCTGTTTGCAAAGCTGGAGCTAGTGCTCTGGAGAGATGGGATTGAGTAAGGTCATCTATCACTGTGATTACAGGAAAGCTGTAGAGTTCTAAAGACTGCCTACTTGTGTTGGACAGGTTCGCTAGGACCTGGCCTATCCTGGTCCTCAAAAGGTTGAAGAATCGAGGGGAAGGATGTATTGTTACTGTCTATATATTTGTTGTGTTTTATTTTAGGGCTGAAAGAATCAGGATTCCTGAGCCCTGGATCACACCTCCAGATCTACAAGAGAAAATCCATATTTTTGCCCAAAAATGTCTGTTTTTGACAGAAAGTCTAAAACAGTTCACAGGTAACATGGGGAGAGGAAGTGGGTTTATATTCTGAATGTGTGGATGTCATTGTCATCTGAGGATGCATTTTCCAACCAGTTAGAGTCTTATAAACCAAGCCTCTTCTTTTTTTGTTTTTAGAAAAAATGCAGTCAGATATGGAGAAGATTCAAGGTAAATTTACCTACTTACTGACTCTGAACATTTCAAGTTTCTTGGGAAGGAGCTAAGTATATAGCATCCAGGGGGGTCAGCAAGATGGCTCAGTAAATGAAGTCACTCACTGGGCAAGCCTGTCTACCTGAGTCTGGTACTTGGAACCCTACATAAAGGTGTAAGGAGAGAACAGGCTCTGTGTGTGTAATGAGATTTGTGATACCACTCTCACACATACATGTTTCCCTACTTGACATTGTTGCTTTAGTTTGGGTTTGGTTGAGACAGTCATAATGTGTAGCCCAGTCTAGCCTCTTACTCACGGTTTCCTGCCTCAGACCTTCAGCCTCTGGGGTTACAGGTGTATATCCATCCTCCGCAGCTGCGTTTAGTTCAGTGGCTAGTAACCGGGAGTGGCTTTCCTTGATCTGATTCTTGTTTATTTCTCTTCCTCTCCCTTTGCCACACTTCAAAGACTTGTGTGAAATCCTTGGCCAGCTAGAAATCCCACATAAATTAATGATGGCAGTGGGTGTCCTTTGAGCCACCCAGCCTCTACAACAAAGATGGTTCGTACAAGTTAAGAGTTTATATATATATATGTCATGCGTTTGAACTTTTTGCCTTTGCAGAATCCAATGGCTCTCTGGAGGGTGGAATTCTTGGCCTTGGCTCAGTCTGATACCATGTTTTACAAGGTTCACACATGTTATCTGTATAGCCAAGTTTCCCAAGCCCTAAAACTCCTTGCATGTGCAAAGCATAGTGGTGCATGCTGTAAACCTAGTACTTTCCAGCTGATCAGTGATGGCTGTCATGAGTCTGAAGCCAGCCTGGGCCATACAGTGAGTTCCAGGTCAGCCTGAGTTACATAATAAGACTGTCTGTTTAAAAGAGAAAAAATCCCTAGGCAGATAAGCAGGTATGGAGTCATAACGTTGAATGAACAAGTCAGTACCTAGTTGACACAGGTGTTCAAGAATGCTAGCGGATTCTACTGCTTTATGTTTTTTGTTGTTGTTTTTTTTTTTGTTTTTTTTTTTTACCAAATTGTATTTACTTAACATGTTTCCTAGAAAGACACACATGGTCAGTAACTTTTCTCTCTTGTCTTTCAGAGTTGAGAGAGGCTCAGTTATATTCAGGTAGGTGCTAGAAACAAACCATGTTAAGAAAGGATTAAAACGTGAGCCTAACCACTATTATAAGTGTTTTGAGGTGGCCTTAGTTTGAATCCTTTAGATGCATACGTACAGACATATCTTGCAGCCAGAAGCCCAGTAGTTGGGAAGCTGAGGCAGGGGCATCAGGAGTTTAAGGCCATTTTTTGCTACATAGTTAATCTGCATAGATTCTGTCTCAAAACTGATAAAGGGAAAACTTGAGTAGAGTGGATGTTCAAGGCAAAATCTCAGAAGAAATACAAGAATGATTTGAAAGGTGGTAATAAGCTTTAGCTAAAGCTATTGGCCACCAAAGCTTTCAAATTCAGGAATTAGACAATACATAATGGAGCTGTAAATGATGAAGGATGTGAGAAAAGGAATGGCGAATAAATTGTACTGCTTTCGTTGTTATCCACACAGGCAATCAGCTAATCTAACAATACATTTTTAGGTTCAGAGTCAGGGTCTTGCTAACACTGGCCATGCAACACATAGGCTGGTCTGGAACTCCTGAAGATACTTCTGCCTCAGTCTCCCACGTGTGCCACCATGCTTGGTTCCAACAGTAATGTTTTAAATAAGCAGTTCATGATGTGTTTGATCATATAATGTATACAATCTCTGGTGGGGCATCACTTGCCATGTTCCGGGGAAGTAGGTGAAATGCCAGGTAGTATTGAGTGGGCTCTTCAGGCGTTCAGCTGACCTTTCCCCCTTTGTTTCTACAGTTGATGTGACCCTGGACCCAGACACAGCCTACCCCAGCCTGATTCTTTCCGATAATCTTCGGCAAGTACGGTACAGTTACCTCCAGCAGGATCTGCCAGACAACCCTGAGCGGTTCAATCTGTTTCCCTGTGTCTTGGGCTCTCCGTGTTTCATCGCTGGGAGACATTACTGGGAGGTAGAGGTGGGAGATAAAGCCAAGTGGACCATAGGTGTCTGTGAAGACTCGGTGTGCAGAAAAGGTGGGGTGACCTCAGCCCCCCAGAATGGATTCTGGGCAGTGTCATTGTGGTATGGGAAAGAATATTGGGCTCTTACATCCCCAATGACTGCACTCCCCCTGCGGACCCCTCTCCAGAGGGTAGGGATTTTCTTGGACTATGATGCTGGTGAGGTTTCCTTCTACAATGTGACAGAGAGATGCCATACCTTTACTTTCTCTCATGCTACCTTCTGTGGGCCAGTCCGGCCCTACTTCAGCCTAAGTTACTCGGGAGGGAAGAGCGCAGCTCCTTTGATCATCTGCCCTATGAGTGGGATTGATGGGTTTTCTGGCCATGTTGGGAATCATGGTCATTCCATGGAGACCTCTCCGTAAGGAAGTGAACTTAGACCACAAGTGCTGTTGCCTGTAATCCTACCCCAGGCACAAGGGATCTTGTTGTCTTGATTCCTGTCCGTCAAAGCTGGGTGTCCTCACCATTTCCATGCCCCTACCCTGAGAGACAAGATGTCCACCCGTGGTCTACACTATACTTTCCCTTCCCTTGCAGATTGTGAGATGTAATGAAAAGTATTATATGTCCCAGAAATAAAAGCCAGATTCCTCCACCTGTGTTTCACACTTTGTTTTGTTTTTGTTTTACACGTGACTGAAGTATAGAAAAGAATACGGATAGGCTTTGGATTTGGAGAACTACTTTCCAGATTCCTGTCTTGGCTTCTCTCGGTGTGGATCACAATATGGAAGTATAAGCCAACTAAATCCTTTCCTCCCCAAGGTGCTTTTGGTCAGTGTTTATCATAGCAATAGAGAAGCAACTTAAAAAATTGGTACCAGATTCATGAGCTATTGCTATGATAGACCTGACCTTGTTTTGGAGGGGATTATGGAAGTGTTTGTAACTTTGGTTTGGAAATTAAGAGTTGAGAGAAATGCAGGTGACAGAGACCTGACTACGAAGTTTCAGGGGGGAACAAAGACTATTTGGGTCATTAAGTATGTGTGGTTTCTGCACAGCTCAGGCTGAAGAATTGGCTGTGACTAATGAGACCAGTAACACTGAAATGAAACTTGTTTTTTACCGTAACAGTCAATGCTGGTTAGCTGGAGCTGAAGAATCAGCTAATTAACAAAAGGCCAGCACTATTGAGGTGAAATCTTCTGGGAAGTATTTCCACAGGGTCAGCACACAGAAGCAGTGGTCCTCTGGTAATCCTTCAGTTCCTGCCTCCAGGTTCCAACCCTGTTATCACTCAATGATGGACTGTAATGTGGAAATGTCATCCAAATAAACCCTTTCCTCCCCAAGATGCTTTTTAGTCTGTTTTACCATAGCAGTAGAGAACAAACTAAGACATTTCTGGACTGTGTCTCCTTTCTAAGAACCCAGGATGAAATCTCAACCCAGGTGTGTTGAAATGGCACACACACCCCTTCTAGTTTTTCTTTCATGACACAGTACCTCTACTCTAATTGCACTTAGTTTACTAACCCCATAAATATGGACTAGTTTTGGTTACAATTATTTACATTAATAGTGAAAAATGACCATGCCTATGTAGTGACATAAATTTTAACCAGTGTGTCTGCCTCAGTGACTTTCCAATGGCTTTGCCCCATTCTGTTGAAAGGTCTAACTTGGTGCTAGGCAAATATTATCTAAGATTATTATCCCTGCAGTGTTTGTGAGCTGGAAGTGTTGAGGTGGTGCTCCAGAGCCTCATTACATCCTTTTGGGGTCGAGTGTGCCATTAGGGGCAACTCCATTCCACTGCCTTTGGAGCCAGAAGCTAAAATCACTTTGAGCAAGCCCTACCATGGTTCTTAACCCTGCTTTCTTTTGAGTACGTGTCTTGCTGTGTTTACCACTCCAATTGGTACTTGGAGCTTGGAGAATGGGGCCTAGAAATGAGGTGGAGTAACTTCTCATTGCAATAGCCAACTTTGTTTAGAGCACCAATTTGTTCTCTTAAGGATTTAAGAAGGATTACATTGAGTAAAGTACACAATCTCAAGGACAAGCCACATGTGGCAAGAAACAGTTTCTCTATACAGGCATATAAACATAACAACCAGTTGTTATGGTTATTATATGTTTAAACAATATCTAAACTTGTTTCTATCTGATACACCTCTGAGGAATGTGGAAACATTCTTTCTAAGTCCATGTTTTTGAAGAAATTGAGGTTACAAGACTTGTTCTCTTAGGGTTTTCTCACAAGCACTCAATTTCTCTTGCATGACTCCGTTCCAACACTGTTTAAAAATAAAGTGAATATGTATTTTATATTGCTGTTCTTTCTGGGGTCTTGGGTGAGAAGTGGTAGCAGCTATTGATTTTCCAGTATGGGTCCATAATCTCCGACATAATAGGTTCCTTCCACGTAGTTTATACAACTGGTTTCTCAGTGTCTTGTACTGTTTGTAGTGCTGAGAAGCTACCATGTCCTATACATGGCCTATAACCATTGTGTTGGCTGATCCGCTTATTTCGCCATGAGAATGTTTCCAGGCCTGTGTGGGTTTTGCTCCTGAGACATCTCTTGAAACCTACACTGGCCTCACACTTGGTGTGATCTTCCTGACTTGGTCCTTTGGGTGCTGGGGTTAGAGGGAGGAGGTACATACCCAGCTAAGTGTTTTTAAACTGTCTCTGAAATAATGCAGCCTGAGTAGAACAGATCCGAGGGTTCAAACGTCCTTCCCAACAAAACAACCAGCGCAAGCTTGTGGATGATGTCACCATGTGCTGCAGGAAATGAGGTGTCCTTTAGGTTACCCAGGACTGTCAAAGATGTCAAGGATGAATTAAGGCCTTGCTGGCAACAGGGAGTTCAAGCCTCTATGGAATGAATCTTTGAACAGCCACACTAAAGTATATTTATTGATCATGAAAGTTGTTTTTTGGGTAAAACAAGTACCTCATACCAAAGGTCATAATCTATATAGCTCCTGATGGAAAGCATCATGCCTCTTCAACTTTAGTCCTTAGTGTAACACTGTTTGCAGTACTCGAGAATGCAAGTCATGCAAAGGCTGTAGAGCTCCTTCAGAAACACAACTGTATAGGCGGCAGAAAACATCACTGTTCTCTATAGTGATTCCTTTTTTTTTTTTTTTTTGGTTTTTTGAAACAGGGTTTCTCTGTGTAGCCCTGGCTGTCCTGGAACTCACTCTGTAGACCAGGCTGGCCTCAAACTCAGAAATCCACCTGCCTCTGCCTCCCGAGTGCTGGGATTAAAGGCATGCGCCACCACTGTCCGGCTATAGTGATTTCTTCCAGGTACTTCTAGAAGACTATTCATTCTGATGTTTACCCTAGATACAATGATTCTAGATTTCCTGCTACACTGTGGCTGAGAAAAATCTCAGGAGTTTAGGTCTTAGCTGCTTCTGCACATGGCTTCTGAATACTAGATTGTTTAGCTACATACACATTTAAATATACTCATTCCTAGTCTAGCCTTGGGCTTCCATGGCTGAAGGCCATTAGTAGATGTGTCCTGATGAATGAATTATGTCCCAGCTCTTCATATTTTAGAAGGTCAACCCAGGTGGCTTCCACAAGGCTGAATTAGCTTCTACAGATGTGTAAGTGCTTAGAATAAGACATGTGTATTTGAAACACTGATACTGAAGTTGTCCTCTGACCTCTACACATGCACCATGGAATGTGAGGGAGAGGATGTGCACATGCACACAAATAGATGTTTTTATAAAAGGGGATTTTTGAACAAGATGAAATTTAATGTTGACTGAAAAAGAGTATCAGTTAAGTTTATGAACACAAGCATCGCCATTACTTGAGTGTATGGGAAGATGACCAAGAGGAAGCAACCAAAAGGTGATGTCTGTTTTTCATGGTGGTGGGTTCATGAGTATTTAAGATTTTTAACCTTAAAAATTCCTATTTTGAATAGGATAAGCAGCCCTTGAACTGAGCTGGAGAGATGGGGCGGCAGTTAAGAATTCATACACAATGCTGGTTTGGTTCTCAGCATTCCAGTCTGAGGTCATCTGATCCCATGTTATGACCTTCACAGATACCAGGTACAGAAGTGATTTACGTACATACATGTAGGCAAAACCTTCACATATATTTAAAAACCAAAAGCAAAACTAAGTGAACCTGAAGCTAATTCTAAATCATTCATCCGTATCTGTAGGAAGGTGAGCAGTCCTGGCTGTTCTGGAACTCACAGAGATTGGACTGCCTCTGCCTCCCAAGTGCTGGGATTAAAGGCATGCAGCCATAAACTATCATTTCATTCACTGAATCAAAATATGAGCTCTAACGGCAGACATGAGCACTCGAGCTCGAGCTCTCTCTCTCCCTCCCTCCCTCCCTCCCTCCCTCCCTCTCTCTTTCCCTCCCAAACCCTCCCCACCACAGGAAGTCATCTACATGTGCCTTGAGTTGCACCTTTTTTTCCTGGTACAGCACCTATAAGAGACGCTTAGATGACGAGGGGAAACTAAACATGGGACAGACCTTGTGCCAAATACGTTTAGAATAGAGGGTATGCATGATAATTTCCAACCATTTAAAAGCAGTATGAAATTGAGGACAAAGCTGCCAAATGGCTGATAGTGAAAGTTATTTGTTACTACCTTTTATCTGAAGTCCAGACCAAAGGATATATATAGAGAGAAAAATTACCTCCCTGACTGCTCACCCCTCCAATAAAATCTTACTGTTCCTAAGTGATTCCTAGTGTGCCAAGAGTGCTGTTACCTATTTTTCAGTGAAAGACAATGTCTCTGGTTCAAATATGTGTCTCAGTCAGGGTTTCTATTCCTGCACAAACACCATGACCAAGAAGCAAGTTGGGGAGGAAAGGGTTTATTCAGCTCACACTTCCACACTGCTGTTCATCACGAAAGGAAGTCAGGACTTGACTCAAGCAGGTCAGGAAGCAGGAGCTGATGCAGAGGCCACGGAGGGATGTTTCTTACTGGCTTGCTTCTCCTGGCTTGCTCAGCCTGCTCTCTTATAGAACCCAAGACTACCAGCCCACAGATGGTACCACCCACAAGGGTCCCTCCCCCCTTGATCACTAATTGAGAAAATGCCTTACAGCTGGATCTCATGGAGGCATTTTCTCACCTAAAGCTCCTTTCTCTGTGATAACTCCAGCTTGTGTCAAGTTGACACACAAACCCAGCCAGTACAATATGTAATTAACTAGTTTTGGGTGCTGCACCTGAATCTGACTCTTGGGAAAACACAAGATAACATAACTTCTGTCCTTGGCGTTAAGGTCAACGGTAAGGGATAAGTAAATGTGGCTAAAGAATTGGGGATAAATGAAGCATCCCTGCAGGTGGCCTTTGTTACGTAAGCAGTAGAAGCTGAAATGTGAGGCAACACTTCTCCTTTATATCCGTCCTTGTACCCTTCCACCTACAGTAGGAGTACTGTATTCTGTCAAGCCCAGCACCTTAATCATGCAAAGCAAGGCTTTATCACTGAGCTAATGCGTAGACTCTTTTACTCTTTCCTAAGGCCATGAGACTGGTATCCATAGCTCAGTCCAGGAATAAACTGTGCTGTGATTGTGTAATTAAATTACTAAATCCTCATCCTTTGCCTAACCCAGACTTTCCTCCTGTATGAGGTCTCTCTGAAAAATAATGAGAAATGACAAACTTGTGGGACTATTATTGAGGAATTGACTCTACTGGGTTAGATTCAAGGTGTGTGAATACACTGACAATGTTATCCTGCTTTAGTTTAACTTACAGTTTCTGTGACAAAAAAAAAAAAAAAAAAAAAACCCGACAAAAGCGACTTTGGGGAGGAAGAATTTATTCTCACTCAATTCCCAGTCACAGTCCATCAGAGGAAAGTCTGGCAGGGACTTGATGCAGCTAGTCACATCCACAGTCAAGAGCGGAGAAAATGCATTCATGTTTGCCAGTGCTCAGCTCGCTCTCGCCTTTTTACTCAGTTCATGGCACAGACCATGAAAAGATGGGGCTGACCACATCAAGGGTGGATCTCCCCACTTCAACCCAATCAAAATTTCTCAGGGCTGGAGAGAAGACCCAACACCTCACTTCATCTCATAGCCACATAACTTCTGTTCAAGGGAATCCAATGTCCTTGGGCACCAGCATACATGGCACATAGACTCGTGGAGGCAAAACCCCATACACATAATGAAAAAAAAAAGTTCTTAGCAGGCCAATCCAATCCAAACCATTCCTTAGTGAGATCCTCTTCCTGGGTGATTCTAGATTTTGCTAAGTTGACAAAACCAAACATCACATGTTCTGTTACTTTTACTTTTCTGTATTGAAGTGTAAATACTCAGCTCTGCCTTCTGTGGGATTAAGTCTGTATTCAAAGTTTGAAATGCAGTAGGGTATATAAAGGTATGCACATCGGGTGCTTTCATGACTTCATTCATGGCATATGCAGAATGTTTATGAGATGTGATCTCTAAATCAAAGTCAAGGTTCATTGCCTTGAAGAAAGAGAATAGTAGGGGAAAGCAAAGCTGTCCTCTATTATCTGTCTATCTTGTACTGTAAATTGAACCCAGAGCCTTCTTGGGAAAGTGTTTGAGTAACACCCATGAAGACTCTGTACAGTAAAACTCTGTCGACATCTCCCAACGGCAGCAATCATCAGTCCATGTTGAAACCCAGTTTTAATTTCATCTTAGTTTCAAACTTCCCATCATACCCCAAAGTAAATTCTGGACATAATATGGGAAAATCAGGTAATTTATGAGTTTCTTTATAAAGGTCAGGTGGATCTCAGGGCTGGGTCAGTGCTGAGTTCTTGCTTACCAGTGCAAGAAATTTGGTTTAGTCCCCATAATTCATTCTGAGTCAGGGAAGAGAATTAAGGCTTGAGTTTTGGGTTGGTTTGGTTTTCTGAGACAGTCTTAATATTATATACATAAGCTGTCACTGAACTGCCTATGTAGCCTAGATTGATAGTGAATTCCTGACCCTCCTGCCACAGCCTTAGGGATTACAACTGTGTGCCCGCTCTTCTCATTTTTTACTGGTGCAGTCACCTGTCAGTTTTTTTGTTTCATTTTATGTTGGATTTGTTTTGTTTTGTTTTTTTAAAGTCCCTACCACTTCCTCCAGTAACCTGCCAGCCTTTTCAAATACCCTCTGGTAGAAAATGCTTTCATTGAAATGTAGGATTGGGGACTGGAGAGCTGGTTCAGCAGTTAAGACCACTTCCTGCTTGTTCTTGCAAAAGGTCAGAGTTCAGCTACCAGCACCCATACCAGTTTGCAAATGCCTGTAACTCCAGCCACTTCTGGCCTTCATTAGCACCTATACACACATGGTATACACTCAACACACATACATACACAGAAATAGAAAATAAATCGGGAAAAAAACTAATGTAGGCTTTCTGGGGATGGGGACAGAGGAGATGGGGATGGGAGACGGGGAGGAAGGGAAGGAGGGGGAGGAGGGGGAGGAAGGGAGGGAGAGGGAGAGAGAAACAGAGATAGAGACAGAGACAGAGAGAGCAGGCTGGGAATGGCACAGACTTTTGAAACTTTCAACTCACCCCCCCAGTAACACACACCTCTTCCAACAAGGCCACACCCACTAATCGTTCCTAAACAGTTTGAGCAACTGAGGACTAAGCATTCAAACTTATGAGCCTATGGGGGCATTCGGGGCCAACTAACAAGATACCTTCAGTTATTAAAATTTGTGCAAAAGAGTATTTGGCTGCTTAGAACAATGGTTCTCAACTTCCTAATGCCGTGAGCCCTTAATGTTATGGTGACTCCCAACCGTAAAATTGTTTTCATCCGTACTTCAGAACTGTAATTTTTCTACTGTTATGAATCATAATGTAAATATTTTTGGAGATAGAGCATTTCTGAAGGGATTGAGAGCCACAGGTTGAGAACCACTGACTTAGAGTGTATGTGTGTTTGCATTCTGTTACTTTGAAAAGCAAATGGAATATGTGGGTCTACACATGACCGTTTGGGGATTTTATTTGTGTGTTGGTTTTTGCAAGGATTAGTGCAATTGTGGGAAAGGTTAGCAGTAGTTATAGCTGAGAGATGAGACTGCGGGGGATTTTCAGTTTTGACTTTTTTCTATTTTCTGTGATTCATATGGACTTTGCAATTCAGAAAAAAATTATAAGAAGTACCTTAATTATAATCATTAATTATAATGATGGGTATCACTTCTTGTATAACTTTCTTCCCGAAGAGCAACAGCTTATGAAAGAAAATACAACAGACTTTGTATGTTGGAGAGAGGCTCATTAGTCACTATACTCTCGATTTTTTTTTAAAATCATTTAAAATAGATTATGAAAACAAGAGTCTGGAAAGCTAAGGCATACTAACCCAAAATTATTCTCTTCGTATTAAAAAAAAAAAAAGTCTTTGTGCTAATAAAAAAAATATGTAAAATTCTATCGGTTCAAAGTTGATAAAATTTGCAAATATGTATGCCTACTCTCTGAACTTAGCCCCAGATACACCGGAGTTCAAATTCTGAACATTCACTGTTCTCCCCTGAGTGGCATTTGGCCGTCAAATGTCGCTTCCGTACAGAGTCCCTGACCTCTAGAGTGCAGTTCTCTGAGGGCCAGAGACACAAAGCAGCAGAGACCAGGGCTGCTGGCCCTGTTTTCCGTCTTTTCTCATAACCTTGGCGAACAAGATGGAGAGCACAGACGCTCTGTCTTCAAAACATTAGCATCTACCTTTATGCATGGACATTTCCTCCCTTCTTTTTCTTTCGGCCAAATATTCTTCCTTTTACTCCACAAGTGAACATCTTTTGTCAACGTTTCCAACAAATCCTGACATAGCTGCCTCAGCGAGGGTGCTAGGGCAATCTCTATATCAGGAAAATATCCTCAATTCGGGTCTGTGTGTCAGGATGGCCGAGTGGTCTAAGGCGCCAGACTCAAGCTTAGCTTCCCTGTGTGGGGATTCTGGTCTCCGTATGGAGGCGTGGGTTCGAATCCCACTTCTGACACAATATACCGTTTTTATTTTTCTCGCCTCAGTATCGAAAATTATGTACCAACTTGATCGCATACTTAAGAAATACCGAACCACATAATCTTAAAATTTTATTTTGAAAATTTTCTAATAGGAGCAGTCGATACTGACCATAGAAGCGGAAGCACGGCTATGGTTTTGAGGACGTGAGATTCGCTTTGCCGTGCTATCGGCCTGCGGAGACGACTACGGACTGCGAACAAAACTGAGCTGTGGGTCCTGGAGGTCTGGTCACGGGATATCGACTACACAGCCGCGGTTGGCCAAGCGCCTAGCCCACAACGAGTGCCGCAACCCTGAAGCACTGTGGTCTCCACAGCGCC
The DNA here is from genome assembly GCA_019843965.1 of Rhynchomys soricoides. NCBI lineage: Eukaryota > Metazoa > Chordata > Mammalia > Rodentia > Muridae > Rhynchomys > Rhynchomys soricoides. The sequence goes on along the minus strand of JADRCH010000130.1, from coordinate 9,081 downwards.
TCCTTGCGGGCACGGGATAAAAAAATCGTTTCACCGCCTTAGTCCAAACTCCTCCTTCCAGGCCAAACAGAATCAGCGCTAGAGCAGCTTGTGTTTTAGGCAGTGCTTTCTCTACAAGCACCTGTGTCATCAACTACTTAGTGGGTTTTATTGTTGGTTTGGTTTGGTTTGGTTTGGTTTGATGCAACACGAAGTCCAAAAATACATACTATTCTCTGATATGTTTTCACTCAATATTTGTTGGGTCATAAGTTGAACTTTTATTTCGTTTTTCCTCATAAAGGAGCTGTTGTAAATCAGTAGAATACAACCTGTTATGTCGCTGTTATAGAATGTTCAATAAAAATAGAAAATTTCTGGAAATTTGTTCCATTTGCCCTACAAAATTTCTTGCTATCTCCTTCCTTCATTCTGTCTTTCCTTCCCTCTTTCCCTCCTTCTTTCCTTCTTTCTCCCTACCTTTCCCTTCTGGCCCTATTAACTTTGGAATCTGCATACTTTGCCTCCAAAAACCACCTATTTTTTTTTCCAGAAAAAGAAACAAACAGATCATGTAAAAGAAAGATTTTAAATTCCTTTCAGAATCCAGAGTGCACGGTTTCTTTCCCAGTGCCTATCTTACATGTGTGGATTTATTCTATTTTTCTTGCATGCTCATATCCCTAGGACAGGACCTGATTACCTTCGGAAGAGCTTCCACATGTTTGTGGGATGACTAGCCCCAGCCCAACCTCCCACTTTGAAAAGTGAAGTACTTTCAAATGGTGGCGTGGAGGGGGAGGGGGATGCCTGCTCTAAAATCTCTTTTCTTCAGATACTTTCCCAGACACTATAACTTCCCAATGTTACTTAGCTCCCAGATTAAAAAACAAACAACAACAACAACCCCATTATGTCATAATTTATTTCATAGCGATTCACAAGCTCCGTTGGTCTGTTAGCTGAAGTATACAAAGTAATTTTGAGTTTCCTTTCTAAATGAAAAGCACATCCATCCCTTGCTTTAGGGAGAATAAAAGATAATTTATTCTTGAGGCAATATGAGTGACCAGGGCTCAGGAACATGAATTCAGGTTATGCAGAAAGGCGAATTCTACTTACAGGACATAGAAAATAATAAATTAAGGCACTTACCAAAGTATACTGGTGGGGACATCAGGTGGTCCGCTTATAGCAAAGCTGGGAAATCTGCTCTAGGTTTCAGGTGCTGTCTGGCAGTGACCTTAGCTTCTCCGTCCATGGAAGCTAAGGGTCTGCTAAAAGACTAATCCAAAGGAATTACCTGATAGGCAGTTATGGTGGGTGGTGGAGGGAATGAATGGAACTAAAAACTGCACCAGATAACTTGGCTCTGGGTCTGCAATATTTTAAATCTACACCTGTAAAGCTCTAATCATCCATTCAGCCTGGGTCAGCAAAGGTGAACCACAGAGGGATAGAACTGTCAAGGTGAGGCCCAGGACTGGATTGGACAGATGGATGGACAAAAGGACAGAACACAGAGCAGCTGTGTAACGCAATGGGACTGTAGTGTGTGGTATTCGTACCGGGGACAGCTGGAGGTTCTTGGTCTTTCCGTTCCTTCATGCATATACCTAGTGACTCAGTGAAGGTAGGTAGGGTTATCACCATCACATTGTTTTATGTCTCTCCCTTTACGGGTCCAGGAGTCGGTCTCTTTGTTGGTTCCCAACACCCACATGTAGTTCACAACTAATTCCGGGAGATCCAACGCCCTCTTCTGGCTTCTACGGGCACTGCACACACATAGTGCAAATACGTACATGCAGGCCAAATACTCATCCGCATAAAAGAAAAACAAATGCTTCTTAAACACAGACACATACTGATGACTGGGCAAGATGGGACACACCTTTAATCTCAGAACGCAGGAAGCAGTCAGGTGATATCTGTCGGTTCAAGGCCAGCTTGATCTACATAGGGAGTCAAACATTTGCTAGGGATAAATAGGGAAATTGTCTAAAAACAAGAACACAAACAACAACAACCAAACGTCAGGTAAGTAGGTTGCCACAGGACAGGAAATCTTCAGTTTTCTAAGGCTATCAGTTGACATTCTTAGCCTTTGGGTTGGTGGGTTTGTGTTAATAGAAGCTAGAGGTTCAATTTGTGTGTTGCAAAAAAGATACCTAATATTACATGAGGGTGTTAAGCAACACACGTAAGTGGACAATTGATGGGTATTTAAAAGTATAAAGATAACCCAAGATCATTTGATGATCCGCAATCTTCCAGCTCTTCATGGCCCCAAATCTGTCTTGCAGAATGTTTAACACAGGTGCCTTGTTTCTGTTCGCAACACAAAGACGCCTACGGACGTCTACAAACGTCACAAAGCGTTTGTGACACTGCTAGAAAAATACCAAGACGCCAGCAAGTCTCGAAAGCTGTCAAGAGAAGGAAAAAAAGTAAAGAAAAAAGGTTAACTCTGGAGCCCTGGTGGGGGAAGCTAAATTGAGGAAAATCTCTAAGACCTCCAGCGCGCTAGAGAGGATCCGGAAGTAGCCTTGGCCTTTGACTTGTAAAATCGACTCCAAGATTGCAGTAACTCGTCGGGAGGAAATTAATCTTTACTTCTTCTTCCGGAGCTCATCGGCCTGAAAACTGGGAATTGCTGTCTGGTTTGGCGAGTGAGGCGAGGAGGGCTTGGTCTTCGGGATGTGGTGGCTCCGGAACTGAACACAGGAGGGACGCCTTTGCGTGCCCACATGGCGGACTTTGCACAGCCGAATTCATCTCAACCCTGACCTGGACCAGACTTGGTCCCTGCCATTTCTCTAGGTCCTGGAAGAGAATGTGTCGCAGCAAAGCACCTTAAGCAAGATTTTTTTCCTCTTCACTCTTTTTTTTCCCCCCAAGGTTAACTCGGACGCACATTATTTGGCTTTTCATCTCAACCTGTTGCAATATTGTTACGTGCTTCACGTGGTGGCTGACCCCTGGGAAGCTTAGGGACAGTTCCTCCTGAGTTCTAGACCAGCCTGGCTACTTTGTCTTCATACTTTTCACTCTTTCCCCAAATGTTTGTAAAACCACTTATACACATTCTGGGTGTGTGTATGGGGGACTATGTTAATAGGAAAGTTGTTATATAAATCAAGAGTGAAAGCAAGTTTTTGTTTGGTTGGTTGTTGTTGTTAGGGGTAGAAGTGAAATTTCCTGTGCAAGTGATGAATATGACACAGGAAAAGAGTAGTTCATTCTTTTGAAATCGGGAAGGCAAGGCTCTTTTTATTGAGGGAGTTGTCTATATTATATCTTACAGACTCTCTTTGCAATCAAACCAGTCTGGAAATCATTTGATAGCATATAGATCCCCCCACCCCCCCAGTTTCTAATATGGTAGTTTCTTAATTTGTTTCCTGTTATGATGCACTTGGTGTCTGGGTTTCCCTCACTATCACAAGTGGTAGAGTTTCCTACTTAGCACACTGAAAAGAGCATCAAGCTATCTCAGCAGGAAGGGTTTAGAGCATTCCTTGTGGATCTCACTCAGAAGGCCACAAAGCCACCCCAACTACAGCTCCAAGTCCCTAAAGGTGGAGAGAGATGTATTTGGAAACAGGAAATCGGAACCGTAGGGGGAAAAATTGCACACTGGGAAGATTGTTTCCTAGTTCTGGCATCAAGAGACACTGGGGCATCAAGAGGTGCCCAGAACTCTTCCACACTGACAGTAGGATGCACAGCAAAGTTCCTGCCCAGGACCTTCAGGCCTGAGTTGCTTAACAACAGAAATGAATCTTACACAAGTTCTGGTGGCATAAAAGACGAAGGTTCCTTTGGATTCAGTCCCCTGTGGGGTAGATGGCCAACCTCTTGCGATGTCCTCACATGGCATAGAAGGGAGACCTCTCTCCTGTCTAATGGAGTGCATTCACTCTATCATGGAACCCTACCCCCAGGGCTTCTCCTAGCCAGTCTTCTTACAGGTCTCGTCTCTAACTGCCACGTTAGGGTAGCGCTTGTTATCAGCATGGGAGGGTTTGGGGGGATAGAGGTACAGTCCAGTCCTTAACTCTCATTAGTGTTTCACTCTTACCTCTTTTTCCTGTTAAACTCTCCACCCCACTGCCCGTTTGGCATTTGAGATAGGATTTCACAATCCTCCTGTCTTGGCCTCTAGAATACTTTACCAGTATGTGATGCTATACCTAGCTTTTCTTTCTCTCTTTCTTTTCTTTTTTGAGACAGGGTCTTTCGGTGTAACCTGGAACTTACTCTATAAACTAGGCTGGCCTCAAACTCACAGAGATCCACCTGCCTCAGAGTGCTGGGATTAAAGACATGTGATATAACTGCCTAGCTCCATACCTGGCTTTTATTACTATCATTTAACAAAAAAAAGTCAATATCAAAATATAGAATGTAAACAGAGAAAGAACCTAACATATTTAACATCAAGAATTCAAAATTATGCCAACGTTTCTCTTCACCAAGAACCCTGTACCAGTTAGTGTGTGTGTGTGTGTGTGTGTGTGTGTGTTTTCCCAGCTTAACACAAACTTGGGTCATCTGGAAACAGAGATCCTCAGTTGAGAATGCCTCTATCTGATGCTATCTGATGGCCTGTAGGCAAGTCTGTGGGATCATTTTTTTTGATTAATGACTGATGTGGAAAGGTCTAGCCCACTGTCGGCAGTGCCACCACTGGACAGGTGGTCCAGGGTCGTATAATAAAGCAGGCTGGGCAAGCCATGAGCAAGAGTGCAGTATGTGCATATTATTTCAGGGCTGACCACTTGACTTTGGATAACCAATAGGGGTCTCTTCCCTGAGAAAGACCATTTCTCCTGCACTCAGCATTCCGTAGCTGACTGTAGTTCTTTGTCTAACGTTAAGGACAGAGGATTGGTTCCGTGTTAGCAAGTATTTTAGAGTCCTTATTCAGGTCTTATTTAGGAAACCCTGGGCTATTTTGCCTTTTTCTTTGTAAAGTACACAATAACACCCCCCCCCCCCAGGTATACAGTTAAACAAGAGTTCTCTAAGTACTAGCCAGCAGCCATGCCACAGTACAAGACCTACACGAAGGAAGATAGATTTCAAATTCCCAGAAAATGAGCACACCAATGAAACGAAAATAAATAAATAAAATGTAAAACTACACCGACCACGAAGGGACTCGAACCCTCAATCTTCTGATCCGGAATCAGACGCCTTATCCATTAGGCCACGCGGCCAAGTGGCAGGGAGGGGTAAATACGTAATAGTCAAACGAAATGTGACCACATATGGGTGGAGCTTTCCCATAGAGAGAACAAAAATTCAGCATAACATAAAAGTTCCTAATTTGAAATAAAAATTTACAAAGACTTCTAAAACGTAGATTTGGGGAGCTGTACGTAGGCAGGTAGCTCAGTGGTCCTTCGTGTAAACGCTGCTACATTTTCTACGACCCGACAACCACAGAGATGTCCAACCAGAACTTAAGGGACCTTTGTTGCAAAGGAGAGAGGGAGGTGGGAATCAGAAAGGATCCGCAGCCGGTGAGCTTTAAAGAAAGCTTGTGTGAACGTTCGAAGTAGGCATAAGACTGGAAAAATAAGTTTGCAAAGTTAGTTTAGGAAGGATGGAGAGAATGAAATTATTGGAACGTGCGAGGCAAGAGAACAAGAGTTCAAGGTCATCCTCAAATACCAAGAGTTCAGGGCGCTTCTGGGTTACAGGAGATCCTGGCCCCCAAATAAAGCAAGACAGCAATGTAAAAAACAAAGAGCCTTCTATCTTCAGAGTCTAACGATCTCAACTTATCACCTCTTTAGCTGCAGTGCTAGGCTTGTGGATTCAACACAGTGCTTAGGCATGAACTTATTTTGATCTAAGGGGCTTCCTGAGTTTTTACTTTTCCTTGGATATTTTAACGGGCAGTTGTTTGACTCTAGTGATAACCAACCCACAGACTTCCGAGAGTCCCCTGTAAATAGAAATTGGAATCTTCAGGACACATTTCAATTGTGCTGAGTCCAGCAAACGTACAAAGGATACCTTCCTCATTTATTGCTTTGCAACTAACTTTCCAATTATTTTAAATATATAATAAATAAAAGACAAAGTCCCACGGTGTAACTCATGCTAGGTTACAGCCTCAACCCTCCTGCTTCTGTCTCTTAACTGGGGGTACAAGCATCATCATCACAACCTCCTCCTCTTTCAAAGATGCTTTTGAAGACGCACATTATTTTTTGGGGGGGGGAGTGGTCATTTTCATTTCTTTCTTTGGAGAAAACTGGCATTTGGTAGAATGTGTAAACACACAACGAAATATTCTGTGATTGGTTTTATGGCAACTCAACATAGGCTAGAGTCCCGTGAAAGGCGAGAACCTCTCATTTTTCCCTTAACCCTCATTAATCAGCAATTGATGGAGGAGTGACCAGCCCATGTGGGTGGTGCCATTCCCTGGGCTGATGTTTATAAGAAAGCAGGCTGAGCAAGAGAGGAAGAACAAGCCAGCAAGCAGCACTCCTGCACACCGTGTGCGTCAGTCCTACCTCCGGGCTTCTGCTCTGTTTGAGTTCCTGTCCTGATTTCCTTTAGTGATGGACTACAGTGTGGACCTGTAAGCTGAGTAAGCCCTTTCCTCCCCGAGTTGCTTTGGTCATGGTGTTTCATCACAGCAATGGTAACCCTAACTAAGACAGAATTAATTTCCTGTAGATCTCTCCCTGCCACTCTTGCAGAAATAAAAAGAGAGCCATGAAGCTTGGTAAATAAAAATCAAATTGTTCATACCTTTTACCCGTGGGTAAGAACAGGCTTTTTCTCTGCTTTTCCTCGGCTGTCCTGACCTTCCACACACCTTCCCCTCCAGCTCTTCCACACACTTGCCCTTCCTTCATGCCTTGAATCCCCCTACTGGGAGCTAGTATTTGGTTGTAGACTCTTTTTCTATCCAAGGTTCTCTGTTCTTCTTTTCTCAATAATTTTCAAAGTTAATATCTTCAAGAACCAGAGGTAGGGATGTACCAGGAGCTCATTAGGGAACAGCGAGTGCAAGGAGGGGTTTCCTTGTCTACCCAAAACCTAATCTTCCAGACTAAAATTGTTAACAATTGCCCTGAACACCACCAAACATCTCATCAAGCATGAATTAACTCTTTTTTGGGAGGCTGGAAGTCCGCACATCCAGACAGACCATTTCAGATGCTGCTCAAACCGGTTTTCCTGAAGCCCATTTATCCTTCCTACAAAATCATTCCCTTCTCCAAGTTGCCTACATCCCTCCCCCATCCGCTGTGAAGAAAGTATAGAAGCTTCTAGATCTCGGTTGGGAATATTTATGTTTTGTACCTGTGATGTTGCCTATGTACGTAATAAATTTGTGTCTCTTTTCTTCTCTTAATCTGCACACTGTAAACTTAATTCATAGTCTTAGTTACTGAACCCACAGGGGATACAAGCGAGTTTTTCTTTCCGTAAAGTGACAAATTTAAGAAACATAAAAGAGTTTCACATGAGTACATGGTAGCAAGATTAGGAAGTTGATAGTGTAGAAAAGTAATATTTCTTAGTGCCACTTAAGAAAACAGATGAGCAAAGTGAAAGTCACCAGGCAAGGCATTTTTTTTTTTTTTTTAAATTGAAAATAGGGTATGCCATGATCCACATCAGGCAAGCAACTGCACATTGGAAGGAAGTTCACTTGCTTTTTATTCTAATGGAGGAGGTGACTGTGTCTCATTTCATTAGTTGAAACTTGACTTTGCAATCTGATAGCATTGGTGGATTCATCAACCCAAAGTGAGAAGGTGTAATGAGAGAGTCATGTTGTAGGATGTTCAAAAGCTGGGCAGACCAACCCTTCAGAGTTTCTCAAGATAGGAGAGGTTTATGAAATATTGGCCCTTTGTAGACTAGCTAACTTTGATCAGAAAAAAAGTCTCATAATTCCCTCCTTTATTAACATATTTAATTTTTTTCTCTAAAATTCAGCCAACATATGTTAACTTTCTAAAGTCTCTAGTAACAGTAAATTGTTGATAACTGACTGGGGACTACTTGGTGAGGGCAATTCCAGTGAGACTCTGGACAAGCTTCTAAGGATTTATGTATTTTATGTATATGGGTGCTTTGTCTGCATGTCTGTATGTCTGCCTGCACACCAGAAAAAGGCATCAGATCCCATGATAGACAGTTGTGAGCCTCCATGTGTGTGCTGGGAATAGAGCTCAGGACCTGAGTCCTCTCTCCAGCTCCCCCTACCCCCCACCCCCGCAAAGACTCTAGATTAGTCCCTTAACAGAAGGAATTAGTCCTTCCACCTGTCTTTTTAGCACAGCTTGAGGGTCGTCTTTCTTACTAGAGGTGATCCTTTAGCCAGGTGATTGACTGGACCCAACCAGCCTTAGATTCCACTCTTGTGGCCAGGCATTTTTCTCTCAACAGGCTTTTACTGATATTTTTTACATTCTTCCCTCTGAAGAGGTAACCCTAGGAACCAGAGGAGAAATCAGAATCCCTAACATACTCTGGCATCTTTAGCCTCTGGCAAGGATGAGGCAGCCAAGTTGAGCAAGAACACTGCTGGCTTTTAGCCAAGAGGGAAACTGGTTCCATTTCTTTGGGGTCTTTGTTTCCTGGACTGCCTAGGCTATTTTTACATCTTGTTTATAACATCCCTGCTTCTGAACTAAAAGCTGCAAAGAAATTTGGATGACAACAGATGTGTCTTTCTCCAACAGACATAGGGAGTGTTACATATGATGGCTAGGTAACCCCACCAGTGAACTTATCTAAGACACCTCAAAAGTTCATTGGTAATGTTCCATTTGTATAACAGGCAAGTTGGGAAGGAAAGAAAGTCCCTGACTGGTTCCTAAAGAGAGATGTGAGGAAGAAGTAAAGGAAAAAAATCAACAGAATTAACATTAACAAGCTCTGTGCAGAGAGCCATGACAGAGGATATCTTTAAATGTCTGAATCAAAGTTCATTAGAATCTATAGGTGGGCTCACAAGGGAGACTCCTCATTTCCCTTTGGCCTTCAGGACTGGTCTCCAGAGTGAAGAACTGTCATTTTTAGGCACTTAGCTATTAAGGTGGCTAGAATCACAGTAAT
>JADRCH010000129.1:3288972-3338235 GCA_019843965.1 Rhynchomys soricoides | reverse complement strand
CCCCCCTGAAGAGGGACAGGTTGATGAATGTGGGATACAAAAAGAGACACAGGAAACAAAATACAACCAGATACACCTAATCCTGTGAGGTGAGGGGTGCTTTCGGGGGCTTGCCGTAGAAAATGGGCCATAGATTCTGATGCACTCAAATCTACATTTTTGGGCTACTGATAACATCTGGTAATTCATGGAGTTGTTCAAATGAGAAAAAACTAAGACTAGTCAAACCTGCCTTTGAATTTAGGACCTCAGTCTCCTGCTATCCCAGGTGATCTACCTGAGAGACTTCCAGAGGCTAAAGTTGTCAGCTTACAGTGTTTACCCGTGTGTCAGGTGCACCGTTAAACATGCTCATTCGGCTAATCCTAACGACCACCTATAAGGTAGGTCCGTAGAACGTCTCCATTTTACAGGTGTGGGAAGCGCCGGCACCGAAAACACAGCACAGCTTTCAAGTGGTGGGGATGGAAGCGGGACCCAGGCAATCCGGTTCCAGAGACCACGTTCTTAATCTTTTACACTATCTTCTCATTTCTACTAATAAAACGTTAAGAGGAAGCTGACACTGGATCCTTGGGACTTGAGTTTCAGCCACTTTGGTCCCTACGAAGGCTTGGTCACCATCACCCATAGCAGGACGGCTCCGAGCCTTGAATCTGAACCCAGTCTGAGGAGAGGGACGACCTTACGACACTCTGGAGGACAAACAGCCCCGTGCTCTCACCAACGGGCCCTCCTCCTCCTCCATGTCTGAGGCTCCAGCCCGCAACACCAGCTCTCGGGCAGCAGCCGCCATGGTCGCTGCGGCTGCCATTCCCCTGCAGCCTCACTTCCGGCAGTTGTCAGTCTCAGAGAGTCCGTTTCAGAAAGCAAAGACCCAAGTCCTGGAATGTCTTCTATGGATCAAAAAAGGCTCTCAGATATTTGAGCTAACGTGACTGGCTCTAGTCTCCCCTGTTAGGCTTTGATCACTTCGGTCAATGGGAAATGGCAAATGGGAAGGTGAACGTCTTTAACACGACCCTGCTCCGGAACCTTCGCTCCTCGCCCGCACAAGAACCGTACGACGCCAAAGAAGACCGAACGGGAAGTTATAGCTCCGGTCCCATCCAAACTGTCTCCTCCCTAAGGGAGAGGCGGGGAGAGAAGCAGTTTCCGGAAGCGGTCCTCCGGGATAGCCCCGCCTCTTCCTCCAGGAAGCTATATAAGGTGTATACATCACTTCCGCTCTCTCTTCCACAGGAGGCCTACACGCCGCCGCTTGTGCCGCCGCCATGGTAAGAGCGGAATCCGCGCCGAGATCCGGCGACATCGGAGCCGGGCCAGGGAGAGTTTTCCATCAGGGCTCAGAGAATGCCCCGTACTGCGGGCTTGCAGCCTTCTGTGGAGCGATGGAGCGCAGCCCGGGAGGGGACGACCTAAGACGTGCAATTCCGGGGAGCTGCGGCCGGAGGAAGGGTCACTCCCCGGACACACCAAAGTTGCCAGGAGCTTGGCTGTGTGTGGAGTCGGCCCGCCTCCCCTCCTTAGGGTAGTTGGGGCCGCAGTCCCCCTCATGTCAAAGGTCGCATTTTCCCGCGCTTGAGCGCGTTTGGCGTTGTGGTGAGCCCCAGTGACCCAGGAGGTGCTCGCTGCATTCACCCCTGCCCCGGCGATCGTTTCGGTTGGTGGTTAACCTATCTTGATAATTGCCCGTGTTCTTTTAGTCTCTAGTGATCCCTGAAAAGTTCCAGCACATTCTGCGAGTACTCAACACTAACATCGATGGGCGGCGGAAAATAGCCTTCGCCATCACTGCCATTAAGGTAAAAGTGTTTAGGGGGCAGAGAGTAGCAACTAAACTCACCTAACACAATAAACATCTGAAGATGAGGTTCAACCAAAACATTGCTCCAGTGGAAGAGAGGCGTGAGTACGGTCCTACCCCACCTTGCAAAGGTTCCCCAAGATCTTCAGCTTATGTGAGCCGTTCTTGAGTGTTCTCTGCTGTCGGCAAGCCTTGGGTAGAATGCCTGTGAGCTGAGATCTTAAGAGGTGGTGAGACTCAGCAGTGTCGGTTGGGGTGGGCCACAGAAGATACAAATGCCACGGAGGAAGGTGACACAGTGGACATAGAGGCTGACACGTTTCTGGTTTATGGCAAAAAGCCGAATGGTGGGTAGAAGCTGGAATGTTTTCTCTTTGCAGAGCTCTTCTAGATAGGTAGGTCCGAAGCTTTTTACCGAAGTTGGTTTGAGGAGGAACGTGCTGCTGGTCAGAACATGTGTTCTCGTTGAGGGCAAGGACTGGACCTGTCAGTGGTGGGATGTTGGGGTGTGAATGGAACTGGGTGGTTTTCTTTAAGTCCTTGCCATATTTGCTTTTTTGTTTTGTTTTGTTTGTTTTTTTAAAGTAATACTGGCGTGATACCAGTTCCGTGTGTGACCTGCCTTTTTAAACTGAGCACCTTGGGAGGTAACAGTTCACGAGGTGAATCGAGGCTGTTGGAGCTGTGCACAGGGTCGGTAGTTCTGTAGCTGAGAGGTAAAGTGGAAGAAGTGGAGCACACCTTTAATCCCAGCACTCCCGAGGCAAACAAGTCTCTGGGCTTGAGGCCAGCCTGGTCTATAAAGTTCCAGGACAGCCAGGGCGGCACGGGGGAAAAAAAGAAACCTGCCTCAAAAACAGCTGGTTAGGGGTTTAAGGGGAGGGAGAGATTGGGGTGGAGAGGCCACTCCTGAAGTGATTAGGGTGGGGTGCAAGCTGACCAACAAAGGGTGGAGGACAGTGACGGTTTCTGTATTCTTTAAGACTTCTGTTTCTCGCTTCCGGTGAGAATTTGAATACTTGGAAGCATGAAGGGGTTGGACAGAGTACTTAAACCTGTAAGGGATTCATTCTAGTGCTGTCAGAATCCCAGCTCCTCCAAGCTGCTTTATTTAAATCTTGAACATCGGTTCTCTGTTTGAGTAAGTGCTTATGAAAAGTCGCAAAGCAAGGTGGGCATGGTGCCCCATTTTGCAGTGGAGCTTGCTTTGAACCCTAAAGTTCTGTCCCTTCCCCTGGCACCATACACGTTTAGTGCTCCCAGCTTTGACAGCAAAGCAGTCTCAGGAGAAAAGTAGAAACTGATGTGAGGCTGAGGCCGCAGGGGTTGTGAGGTGTTTGCCTGCATGTCTGGATGCACACACTGTGCTGTGGGGGCCAAAAGCGTGGCTTAGATCCTCTTAATTGGGAGTTAGGAGTGCTTGGTATTGAGTCCGGGTTCTGGAAGGCAGAGGCTGATCACTGAGGTAAACATCCTGCTTTTGTGGAGTTGAATTTGTGACACATGTCCAGTGTATCCTGAACAGTGTTCCCTTCTGGTTAGTAGGCAGGCTTTGTCTCGGAGGAGTGATCTGGGAAATTGCAGGATTTGGGACTCCCTGTGGGTGGGTTAGGATCTTTTTTTTTTTTTTTTTTTTTTTCTTCAAGACAGGGTTTCTCTGTGTAGTCCTGGCTGTCCTGGAACTCACTCTGTAGACCAGGCTGGCCTCGAACTCAGAAATTCACCTGCCTCTGCCTCCCGAGTGCTGGGATTAAAGGCGTGCACCACCACTGCCCGACTGGTTAGGATCTTTTAATTCAGGCAGGCTATAACAATCCTGTCTCAGCCTCCAGGGTGCTGGGATAACAGATGAACACTTGCACAGCTGTCTGCTTTTTTAAGTAATGGGGGCCAGGGGGTGGGGGGGTGGCTCATTGGTTAAGAGCACTGGCTGCTCTTCAGAGGATCCAGGTTCAATAACCAATACTCAGTCTTTAACTCCGGTTCCAGAGCATCAGCACCTTTTTCTGGCCTCTGATTACTGTGTGCACATGACACAGACATACATTTCAGGCAAACACTCAAAACACAAGTGGGGGGGGCGTGGGGGTCTGGGGAACTAAGCTGTTAAAGGAACTGGCTTCCGGAGGTTAAATTCCCAGTGACCAACCACATGGTGGCTCACAACCATCTGTAATGGGATCCGATGCCCTCTTCTGGTGTGTCTGAAGACAGCGACCATGTAGTCATAAATAAAATAAATCTTTAAAAACAAAAGTTTAAGCCTAATTCCTAAACTTTTAACCTCAGGGTGTGGGGCGGAGATATGCTCATGTGGTGTTGAGGAAAGCAGACATTGACCTCACCAAGAGGGCTGGAGAACTCACGGAGGATGAGGTAGAGCGTGTGATCACCATCATGCAAAACCCACGACAGTACAAGATCCCAGACTGGTTCTTGAACAGACAGAAGGATGTGAAAGATGGGAAGTACAGCCAGGTGTGTTGGGGGACATGGAGGGGCATGGGCTGGCTGTTAAACTGGACACGGAGTCAGGAGGTAAAGCTACTGGCGCCCCTGTCTCCAAATCCAGGTTCTGGCCAATGGTCTAGACAACAAGCTGCGTGAGGACCTGGAGCGGCTCAAGAAAATTCGAGCCCATAGAGGGTTGCGCCATTTTTGGGGGTAAGTGGGTGAGGTTTCCAACTGCCTGCCCCAAAGCAGGCTGCACAGTCCGCCCTCCTGTCTCAGCTCTTTCTGCTGAGTGACCTGTATCTTGTTTTCCTTCTGCAGCCTTCGCGTCCGCGGTCAGCACACCAAGACCACTGGCCGCAGGGGCCGTACTGTGGGTGTGTCCAAGAAGAAATGAGTCTCTGGGCCTTTGCTGTTAATAAATAGTTTATATACCTATGACCTCGGTCTCTGTCTTCCCTCTAATGGTACTGAGATAATGACCCCGAGCTCTGGTAGTTTCATCTGAGTGCAAGTCCATCCACCCCCCCAACAATGTTTTCGGGGTGCTTGAATTAAAATGGGCTCCCATGAGTCTGAGCACTGTGGCCCTATAATCTGCCTTCCCATACTTGCTGGTGTTCCGCCCTAATTGCATCTGGCCCGGAACAGCCACCACAGAAAGGTGCTGGCAACCTCTAGGGGGAGCTTGGGTAAGGTCCCAGGGTTTGGCGTGCAGAGCTGCTGTGAAGAGGGGACAGCACGGTCAGATGCTGCTGCTTGGGTGAGTTATCAGCAGAGGCTGGCTGCTCTAGAGGTCCTAAGTAGTGGGAAAAACAGCCGCATGGTGTTCCACGTGCTTTACAGTAGGAACACAGGGAAGGGCTGGACCAGGAGTGAGATACACGCTGCTGTCGGCTTCCGGCCTAAAGTGGCATGATGGGAAAGTGGGGGGGGGCGGAACGGATCCGGGTTCGGCCTGCAGGCCAGTGAACCGAAGCCGTACCCCGGGCCCGCTGCGGTTGGCCGGGGCTGCGCCCGCGCCGCACAACTGCATCTCGTGATGCGCCAGAGCCCCTTGTCTCTGCTGCAGCAGCTGGATAGGGTCGCCCTCCCGGCTCCCAGCGCTCTTAACAGCTCTGCCCACAGGTCTCTGCGGCACGCCATGCCCCTCAGCTTCTTCCGGCGCCTCCTCCTGGCAGTCCTACTACTGGTGATCATCTGGACCCTGTTTGGGCCCTCGGGCTTGGGAGAGGAGCTGCTGAGCCTGTCCCTGGCGTCCCTGCTGCCCGCCCCAGCCTCGCCGGGACCGCCCCTGGCCCTGCCCCGCTTCTTGTCTAACCCGCAGGCCTGTAGTGGCTCTGGACCCCCTCCCTTCCTGCTCATCCTGGTGTGTACGGCTCCGGAGCACCTGAAACAGAGAAACGCCATTCGGGAATCTTGGGGCGCCCTCCGTGAGGCCCGGGGTTTCAGGGTGCAGACGATCTTCCTCCTGGGAGAACCTATAGGACAGCAGCTTGTTGACCTGGCCTCAGAGTCATCAGCACAGGGGGATATCTTGCAGGCCTCCTTCCAGGATTCCTACCGTAACCTCACCCTCAAGACCCTCAGCGGACTGAACTGGGTGAGCAAATACTGTCCTATGGCCCGGTACATCCTCAAGACGGATGATGATGTGTTTGTCAACGTCCCAGAGCTGGTGTCAGAGCTGATACAGAGAGGGGGGCCTTCAGAGCAATGGCAGAAGGGCAAAGAGCCTCAGGAAGAGACAACAGCTGTCCATGAAGAGCACGAAGGCCAGGCAGTGCCCCTTCTGTATTTAGGCCGGGTGCACTGGAGGGTGAGACCCACTCGGATACCAGAGTCCCGGCACCATGTGTCAGAAGAACTGTGGCCGGAAAACTGGGGTCCTTTCCCACCCTACGCCTCGGGCACGGGGTATGTACTGTCCATCTCTGCTGTGCAGCTAATTCTGAAGGTGGCCAGCCAGGTCCCCCCTCTACCTGTAGAGGATGTCTTTGTGGGAGAAAGCGCAAGGCGAGGGGGCCTTGCCCCTACACACTGTGTCAAGTTGGCTGGTGGTACTCACTACCCCCTGGATAGGTGCTGTTATGGGAAGTTCCTGCTGACATCTCACCAAGTCGATCCCTGGAAAATGCAGGAAGCCTGGAAGCTGGTGAGCGGACTGAATAGGAAAAGGACTGAGCCCTTTTGCTCCTGGCTCCAGGGATTTCTGGGTATCATGAGGTGCCGGTTCATAGCCTGGCTCAGTAGTTGAGAGCCTGGGGCCACAGAAACCAGACAGCACCTCAGAGAACTTTGCCCCACAGTCGGTATGCAGGCTGCAGTTCCCTGTGATGATCTATTTCCTCACAGCAGGCTCTGAAGCTGCTACCAAGAATAGACAGGAGACTTGGGATCTGGCCTGCCAGCTCCAAAGTCCAGGGAGGTGTAAAGCATGGGGTGGGGGTGGAGGGGGAAGGTGTGGGGAAGACTCACCAGCAGGGAAAAGGGACCAATAAACATGTCTCTCTACCTCAAGTGCAGTGTCTTCACCAGGACCCCAGCACCTGCAGAGCCCAGAGGTCCCAATACTGCTGCATGTTGGTCTTTAGGACAACCACTCTGGGGATAAGTACGCCCTCTAAGGCATAGGTATGGGCAGTGGTGGGAAGCCGGGCAGGGCAGTGAGCTGAGTCTAGAATAGCCCCACCAGGAAGAACAGGTCTACAGGAGCGTCCAGATATTTCTCCAGAAGCCTTAATAATGCCCGCCCACCCAATGAACGGCTGCTCGTACCCAACTGGCACAAGGCACACAGGGGACGCTTTCCCTATAGGTCTTTGTGTTTTATTTACCCTGTGTGCTGCCCTGAAGGCACAAGTCCATGTGGGCGTGGGACGGTTAAAAGACAACGCGTGTTCCCTGCCACGTCTTCTGGGAACTGAACTCAGGCTTGGCATCAAATGCCTTTGCCCCCTGAGCATTCTGGCCCCTAAGGGTCAACTTGGGAGACTGCTGTCTCTGGCTCATCGTACAAATCTATCCAGTGCAGATGGACGGGCTCCAGGAGGCTTGGACATCTCTTGCTTTTTCTTCTGCTGCTGCTCCTCAAGGCTCTGCCGGACTTTATCCTGGGGGCAAAGTGAGGAGGGAGCATAAGGCACAGTGAGCACAGGCTAGCTAATAAGGCTGGAGGTATACGGCTAACACCTGGCCCCAGAGCTTACATACCCTGTGTTCCTGGTCCATGACCTTCTTCTTCCTCTTCACTAGGCTCGCTGTAGAGCTTCGGCCCTTCTGCTTTGCCTTGGGTTGAAAGGTAGTCTTGGCATCGGGATCATAGCCCTGACATGGGACATGAAGGAAATCAACAGCAGTCCCAGTGACCTGGCAGCACCTACATCCTGGGCTGCACTTTAAAATGGGGTGGGGCATAGAGGTGAGGGCTGGACACTCAGGCGGAGGTAGGGAGGTGGCGCAGTAGGCAGATCCATACCAGTCTCTCTATCCGCTCCTTCTTTTGCTGCTCCAGAGTAATCACATCTACCTCTGCCAGGGTTCGGGGGTCCAAACAAATGAGCTCTGCGGGTACCTGAGAGTGTCACAGGACAGCAATGTGTAAGGAGCTACAGGGAGGTGACACCAGAAAGGAATGGAAGCCAAGGAGGGCCAAGCTCCAGCTCAGCTCACCTTCTCCAGCAGGGCCTTCACCTCCCATTCTTGGCGCTGCTTCCGGCTCCGGTATGGGTTATTCTCCAAACCATCAAAGTTGGGCTCAGCAGCCCCTGAGGGAGGTAGGGAGGGAAGAACACGGAGCTGAACCTAGTCCTGCAACTCTGGACCGACTGGCCTATGGCCTCTCCCCAGCTGGCTCCAACCCGGGCACACTTGTAATCATGCTGAGCCACTCACCAGGGACCAGCATGCTGGTGAAGCCTCCATCGTGCCCCACCCCCAACACGTCTTCAAAGGGACAGAACTGGAGTCCATGCACATGGCCTGAGAGCCGGTGGGTGAGGTAGGGCTGCTCCAGGGAGGGTGGGCTGGCCTTGCCCTGCCCGGCCCATATGTTGACCACATCACCCATTCCCGCAACTAACAGTCCCCGCTGGGAAAAGGCCAGGTGCCCTGCTCCCTGGGGCAAGGTCCGAGAACTCAGGGACTGAAATGTCCCTCGCAAGTCAAAGATCTTCAGCTGGTGGTCCAGACCAGAGGTGGCCATGTACCTGTGTGGGAGATGGACCAATTAACCTCTCGTGGGGATTGACTGGAGCCTGTGGCCAAGTCCAAAGTATCTACTCTGAACATGAAGGAAGACTAGTACCACTCTCCACACCAAATGCCGTGCCTCATACGACCTACCCCATGGTTTCCATTACTTGTCATTTGCTTGTTTTTGAGACAGTCTCACTATGGAGCAGAGCTAACAGAGATCAGTCCTCCTGTATCTCCCAAAGGCTGAGATTAAGGGTGTGTGCCCAACTGTTTTCAAGGCCAGAGAGGAAACCTGGGTTAGTGAATGTCTGCGACAGGCATCAAATCAGGCCTGTTTCTTTGGGGTTGATGTGCCTGGGGGATGGGAGACTGAACTGAGGGCCTCACGCCTGCTGAACAGTCCTGCTGCCCTTTACTCCCGCCCCAGCCTAGTTGGTGCCTGCTTCCCAATCTGCTGGCAGTACACTGTTCCCAAGTCACAGCTCTGAAGAACACATGCCAGTCTGTACCTAAGCGACATTCTACTTCAGAAGACAGCACGGTGGCACAATAAAGGTGCCAAGTACTTAGAGAGAGACCTTCCCTAGCAAGAGAGCAGAGCTGTGACAGGTAGACCATCTGTGAGCAGCCATAAAAGGAGAAGTTTGTCTTTGGGGTTGGTGAGAATACAGAAGAGGAAACGGCTGTGTGGGGTTCTCCAAGGTCAGTGCCACAGCATCTCTCCTGCAGTGATGTAACTGAAGACTGAGTTTGTCAGAAAAAAGCTCCCTGCATGGGTGTGGTAGCACACCTTTAATCCCAGCCATGCAGGGGCAGGCCTGCTCTGCAGAGTGACTTCCTGGACAGCCAGGGCTACACAAAGGTGCCTAGCAGCCCTGTCTTGAAAATCAGAGAGAGAGAGAGAGAGAGAGAGAGAGAGAGAGAGAGAGAGAGAGACCAAAAAAGCAAAGTTAACACACACAGAGTATGCTACATCTAAGCAAATCCCCAAGAATAAACTACTTTCTTTCAGAGGCTCGGGGTGGGGGGTGGGGGGTGGGGTGAGTCGATGAGCCTGGCCAAGGGGCCAAGTAGTCCCTTGCCTTGACCTTGGGTCCAGGAAGGGACTGAAAACTTCTATGAGCAGAGGTTCACCAGGTGACAGAGCTCAGTAGAGCCCCAGCAGGACAAAAAGGCCACTGGGCTAGGCATGGCTGTGCATGGCCTTAATCCCAGCACTTAGGTGGGCCTTGGTGAGTTCAAGGCCAGGCTTGTCCACATAGCAAACATAGTGAGCTCCTAGCTAGGGCTACATAGTGAGACCATGTGCCCTGCCAAAAAAGCCATTGGTACAAACCAGAAACAAATGAGAGATCCTGGACAGTGTCACACTCTCAGGTAGACCTGACACACAACCCAGGATCCAGTGACTAAGTTCCAGTCAGGTACAGAGGCATTTCTTGAGAAGCATTACCCCTGTCTCGAAAAACCAAAAAAAAAAAAAAAAAAAAAAAAGGAGAAGCATTTCAGCCTCCAGAAGCTGGCTCAATGCTATCCTAATGCAGGCTTCTGGGAAGCTGGCTCAATGCTATCCTAATGCAGGCTTCCAGGAAGCTGGCTCAATGCTATCCTAATGCAGGCTTCTGGGAAGCCATGGAGAAGAGATCAGTTTCACCTATAGCCTGAGCTGACCCAGCGAGAAGCAGGGATAGACTGAAGATCCAGAACTTTCAGGACTATGGTGCTGATCAGGCAATGAAGCCCTGGGCAGGAGAGTTGTGGGCCCAAGCAGGGTGAGCTACAGCTCAGGCCTAGTGGCCACTGAAGGCACAGACACACTTCCTCCCCTATTCTCCAGAGCCAAGCTGGCAGACAGGGAGAATGGGCAGAACCAAATTACTTGTTCACAAAGACAATGATGGCAGCCAAAGCAATCTCAGCATCTTGAAAGCTTTTGCAAATGGGTAACTTTTCTTTGGTTTTTAAAAAAAGAAATAAAAGAAAGCTGCAGTGGTGTAAAAATTTAACATAGAAAATCCTTGATCATCAGCGAAGGAGGGAGCGATTTGTGGAAAGTTCATCTGGAAACGGCACAGACACGCCATGCAGAGCCAGCAGCATCATGCCTGTCAGGAGAGGGCACAGACAGCACAAGTTCCCAGAGGTATAAGGCAAGGCAGGACTTCAAAGGTAGCCACAAGCAAGATCAAAAATGAAGAAAGCCCACCAACCAGGCCCAGACCCATAGAACTCTGGCTTTTAGACTCAGTTTCAGTATGTAGTACAGACTGGTCTCGATCTTTCATCCCCCTGCCTCAGTCTCCTAGGTGCTAGGGTTAAAGTGTGTACTACAGTTGCTGCTCTGGCAATCAATGTTTCTGATTCCTCAAGAACTTGGGAACCGTGTGGCTCAAATCATAACAAAGGCAGCACTGTGGCAGAATCCCATAATCCTAGCACTCAGGAGGCTGCTGCAGGAGGCCAGCTACATGTTCTAGGCCAGCCTGAATTATGGATAGACAACCCTCTATCCATACACTCAGACTGTGAGGGTGTGGGTGGAATGTCAGTTTGCTAAGCCTTTGTTCACTGATACTAGGCAGTTTAACTCAGAGCTCAGGTGCAGAACTGGGACACATTGTGTCCTCCTCATCTAAGATGCCATCTCAGACACAGCCAGGCAGGAGGTTGGAGTGGGAGTCTGCTATCCCTGAGAGAGGACCCTGAGGGAAGACTGAAGTTCCCTAAGAGCTAGCTCCTCCCCTCCACCATTCACGGGGCACCTTTGGCAGGCTAGGCTCTGGGCTGAGCTGGGGACATAAGCACGAATCCCTGAATGTACCCTCATGTGGCTGCAGAGCTGAGCTCAGGACAAGAGAGAAAGTGCTTGAGGGAGGAAGTGACACAGCAACTGACCGGCACAGCAAAAGAGACAAGATGCCACATCACAGAATGGAGGAACCGCCTGGGAAGTGCTCCTGGGAACCGCTCCATAAGCCTGCACATGGTGTGCACCAAGCCAGACCCACACCCCTCAGGATCAGGAACTGGCTCACAAACTCCGTAATACACCCACACTATGCAGCCAGTTGGTCAGCTGCAATGTAAGGCCACACTCGACTGGATGCCATCTGTGCTTCTGCGGGCTAGTGCCGTCCACCTTTCTGCCCAGCTGTTCCCAGCACCTCCTCCCCAAACACATGACTTACGTGCCTGTAGCATCCACTGCCACAGCCCGCACCCCACCACGGTGACACAGAATCTTCGCCAGCGGCTCCTTCACAGCTGGACTCCATAAAGACACTGTACCTGAAAGGCAGAGGCCACTGCAGGTTACTACTGCAAACCCATCGGGGGGCTCTTGAGGTTTTAGCCTCAGGTTATTTAAACGGAGGACAGACAGGACACAAGGGGAAGACTTCCAGACCTGGGCGATGGGGTGCAGCTCAGTGGAGCCCTGGGTTCAGTTCCCACCCCAGAAAATGTATTACTGCATTAGTGGAGGGTCAGGTCAGGAGGGAACAAGAGAAATAGGCCAGTTAGGCCGGCACAGACCTGCAGCAGTGCAGAAAGCTGAGGCAAGACAGTTGCTGGAGCCACAGGTCTGAGACGGGTACCAGACCCTGTCTCAGAAAAAGAAAAGAAGAAAATCCCGGAACTGACCATTACTGTGTCCCAGGTGAATAACAGCATTGTAGGGGTTCTGAGCCATGACACTGAGCCGTCCAGCCCGCGCATTCAGAGCCGTCACGATCTTCCCCACTGACACATCCAGGTAGGTCAGAAACCCTGTCTCTGACTGAGACAGAGAACAAGATGTCCAGCTGTCCTAAAGGAGAGAGGTCCTTCCCAGGACAGTCCCCGGGCCCTCTGCTTCACAACCACTCACAGCGGTGGCCAGGAGGAAATGGAAGGGGAGGAACTCAAGCCGGGTCACTCGGTCACAGCGGCGGATGCAGTGGAGCTCGATGCCCTGGTTGTCATAGATGTAAAGCCAGCGGTTCTGAGCGACTGCCAGCAGAGTCTCAGAATGGAGAAAGCTGGGTGGAAAGGAGGAGGGGTTCATGAGAGGCAGGACCACAGGTCACCATCCAATAGGGAACGGGCTGGCCCACTCCCATCAACCACCAACAGAGGTAACACTGACTGGATGTCCCGCACTGCTTCCATGACATTGATCTCACACATGAGCTTCTTTGTCACCCAATCCAGGGCAGCCACGTGACCCCGACGCCCTCCTAAAGCCAGGTGTCTGTTTGGGGGGAAGGGGGGAGGGAGAAGCAAAGGCAGAGTGTTAATGCAGGAAGCACCCTGTCCCAGACTGGAACAATTCAGCCAGACCCATCCCAGGCCCTTGACAGGAGAAAGCGCCTTGCTGCAGACAGTGGCAACCAGACCCACACTGCATAACTGAAGAAGGCACAGGTCGTGTAGCTGAGGAGACACAGCCACATCTTAGTTCAAGGGTCACAGAGGGGGCTAGGGAGATGGCTCAGTCAGTAAAGTGCTTGCCACAAACGTATAACAGCCTGAGCCTGTAATCCCAGTGCCAGGGAGGCCAAGACGAGCGGATCTTGCTGGACACTGGTTCAGTGAGGAACCCGCTCAAAAATAAGGTGGAGGGACTGAAGAGATGGCTCAGTGGTGGAGAACACTTGCTGCTCTGTGAGAACGCTGGGTTCGGTTCCCAGCACCCACACGTCAACTCACAACCAAATCATTCCTAACGTCAATTCCTGGGGATCAGATACCCTCTTCTGACTTGCATGATACCAGGCACACATATGATGCTCAGACAAACATACACTCGTACACATAAAATAATAAATAAAAACTTGGAAAATAAAGAAGAGATTCAGCAAGAAGCCCCAGTGGCTGAAAGTATTTTCTGTACAAGCCTGGTGCACTGGCTGGTTGTGTCAACTTGACACAAGCTGGAGTTATCACAGAGAAAGGAGTTTCAGTTGAGAAAATGCCTCCATTAGATCCAGCTGTAAGGCATTTTCTCAATTAGTGATCAAGGGGGGAGGGCCCCTTGTGGGTGGTGCCATCCCTGGGCTGGTAGTCTTGGGTTCTATAAGAAAGCAAGCTGAGTAAGCCAGGGGAAGCAAAACAGTAAGTTACATCCCTCCATGGCCTCTGCATCAGCTCCTGCTTCCTGACCTTCTTGAGTTCCAGTCCTGACTTCCTTTGGTGATGAACAGCAATTAGAAGTGTAAGCTCAATAAACCCTTTCCTCCCCCACTTGCTTCTTGGTCATGATGCTTGTGCAGGAATACAAACCCTGACTAAAAGACACCTGGTGACCTGAGTTTGAACTCCCAAACCCACAAGAGGGCAGATGGAGAATATGACTCTTTTTGAGCTGCCCCCACACACATTGTCACAGGCACGACAAGCACACTCGTACACACCAACCATAATAAGCAGGGAAAAAATGGAAAGCATTGTGTGAAGATGCCACACTGACCTCTGGGGATCATGTGCATGCACACCCATGTGCAGGCACACCAACACGTGATCCTGCACACACATACACGACAAAGTCTCTGGAAGCTGAGGGTAGGTGTAGCTCAATAGTCAAGTGTGTGCTTTGTGTGCACACACGAGGTCATCGGTTTCATATCCAGAACCACCAAAAGGAGCTCAGCTTCCTCCAGCTCTTGCTGTGACGATCCCCTACCTTGATAGGCTACCCCCCCCCCCAGAACTGTAAGCCAAAGTTAACCTAACTTCTTTCCTTAAAAAGGGGGCGGGGGAGGTATGGGAGAGGGGCAGCGCAAAGAGACAACAGAACTAGGAGTGCACACACGAGTGTCCAGCACATGCCTATAACCCCAGCCCGAAAAGAAACGAAGGCAGGATAACCGAAGGAGGATTGCTGGCTTCCAGGTTTAAGAGATTACAAGCCCCAGGGTCTCTTCTGGCCTCCGGGTGGCGACACACACACACACACACACACACACACACAAATAAATAATTTTTTTTTTTTTAAAGAGTGGGAGTAGAGCCACCAGGACTCAACCTTACCTCCCTGTTCGAGAGTAGTTCAGTCTGTAGGGTCCAAACTGCCTCAGATTCAGGTCAAAGTGCTAGGAAGGGTCAAAAATATTCATGAAAGAATGAACTCCCCCCACCCAGTCTCCTGGGCCCCTCTTCCCACTTGGGCACACCTTGGCAGCACTCGCGATGTCCACAGCCTCCACGATGTCTGTCTGCAGTATTTTTGCTGTGTCTTCCCCATCTTCTCCTACCAGAAACCTGAAAGGCAGTTAGGACGACGATGGTGACGCTCCCCACCATGAAGTGGGCATACAAACTTAAAAATGCAGAAAGACAGGACAGGGAAAGCCCAGGTCGGTCGGGGTCCACTCACCCAGGTTCCTCTACAAGTAGCAACTCAGCGCGGGCGGCTCTGACGCTCGCCTCTTCCTCCTGCGCTTCAGCCTTCTCGAGTTTGCTTTGGGTTTTAGGCTTCGAATGTGGGAGCTACGGCATTATTGACAGGGTTGAAGGAACCGAAGAGCATATGTGGGGATCCCAGGAAAGCCACTGGAGAAGCCGCCACCACCTCATCCAAACCCTCAGTCTCCAATCCCCCTCAAAGCCCGCGGGTCCTCACCTTTTTGGACTTGTCAATACGACAGAACTTTCGGGCCACCTCCAGGGGGGCGGGGACGGGTCCTGGGAAAGGGTCCTGAGCCTGGTGAAAGGCAAGAAGGCAAGAGGCAGGTTCTGATGGACCTGATTCCTCTTGTTCTCAGGAGGGCGACCTGCACCGCCACCCTGTCAACCCCGGGCTCACCCCAGACAGGGTCCTCTGCGGCTTCTTCCGGTCTGAGGCGTTCTTTGGGATCGGAGGCTTCTTGGAAAACCGAGACTTCTGGGCAATGTGCGCGCTCTTGGACCTCGAGGGTCGCGGCTCCCCAGTCCTCGCCTTCTTCCGAGGCGGTCCCGGGGAGGCGCCGGCGGCGGACGGGGTGGTCTCCTCCTCCCAGTAGCGCCGCGGCTTCTAAGGGGCAAAGAAGAAGCATTCGCACACAAAGCCCAAGCCAGGGCCCGGGGAGCGGACGCCTCCCACCAAAGCTACCTTCCTCTTGGCCTGAGGCTTGTCTTTCTTGGGTGGGACACCCCTACCCTGCTTGGGGGCTGTCTCCATCTCGAAGACCGAACAACGATCCACGTGCGAAACTCCCTACAGCGGTAGCACGGCCTTCTAGGATACTTCCGGAAGTCCCCCCACCCTCGGCCTTCATCCAATCATTACCGTACGGGCGTGTGAAGCCCCTGGCGCCATGTTGAGTGAGGGCACGCCTCTGTGAGCCGGGTGGGTTCCCCGGAGGAGCAGCTTCTAACCAAATAAAGATTAAAAAGCGTGTCTGGGCTCCGAATTTTGGTAACGACGAGCTTTTATTTTCCATATTAGCTTCTCTGTCTTGCCCAAAACCTCTCGAGCCGAGTCTTTTAGGTAGAACGCGTCTGGCACAGGTCGGAACTACAAGTTCCGGCATGTGTCAGAATGTAACTTCCGGCGCCGTCTTTCCCCCCCACCCCCACCCCGGCATGCCTTGTTTACTTCCGGGTTTATTAATACAGAGGGTAGAGCGTGAAAAGGTTAGGGTTTGGCTTGGAGCATTTGGGAGTCTCTTCTTTCGCTCTCCATTGCCTGGGGAGTGGCTATTCTGGACGAAGAAAGGCTGCGGCGCCTCGGAGAGCTGCGGGTAGAAAGTGCTGTCCTTCTGCAGGGACAGGAAGGGGGAGTAAGTTGCCTTCTAGAGCTTGAGACCCAGCGACCCCCGCCCAGGAGGCTTTTCTCCTTCACCATGGCTGAACTGATCCAAAAGAAGCTACAGGGAGAGGTAGAGAAATATCAACAGCTGCAGAAGGGTAAGAGAGAGGAGTTGGTGTGGTCTTGCCCCTGTCCACTCTCAACTGTGATGAGGCGCCGTGCCCTATGGGGGCGGGGGGATCTTGTGCAGCGAACTGCCCCTCGCCTCGGTGTCCTCGCTTTCTTCCTCACAACCGATCTCTCCAGCATTGTGCGGTTCTGGGCCCGTTTGATGTTTTTAATCGTGTATTTCCTCTCACCACCCCAGACTTGAGTAAATCCATGTCAGGGAGGCAGAAGCTTGAAGCACAGCTAACGGAAAATAATATCGTGAAGGAGGTGAGGATGGGACGCTGGGGGCGAGGAGGGGCTTTTCCTGGGCACGGTTATCTCATACACCGCCTCGTCCCCTTCTTAGGAACTGGCCTTGCTGGATGGATCCAACGTGGTCTTTAAGCTTCTGGGACCCGTGCTTGTCAAACAAGAGCTGGGGGAGGCTCGAGCCACGGTAGGGAAGAGGCTAGACTACATCACAGCGGAAATGTAAGTCTCACAGATGGCATTTTCAGTGCAGAAGTGTTGAGCCTGTGCTGGATAATTCTCCGTAGCAGCGCCCACTTAAACCCATTTCTGTAAAGTCCCGGCTGCCCTGGAACTCACTGTGTAGACGGCGATGCGCCTATACAGATGCGCCTGCTGATGCTACCTCCCAAGTGATGGGGTTAAAGGCGTGTGCCACCATTCCTGACCTTTCTGTGTTATATTTGGCGGGGGCACATGGGCTATGGCCCACATTAGTCAAAGGACAGCCTGTGGGAATGTGCTCCCTACTGTGGAGTTCTGTAGCTTGAATTCAGGTGCCAGCCTTGGAGGACAGCAGCCCTACCCAAATGACCATCTCACCAGCCCTTCTTCCCCTTAGTGCCCTCCCTGCTTTCTGTCCCACAAACCTCAAAACTGACACCAGACTCCCTCTGTCCCATAACATTGAGCCCTCACTGATTTCTCATTTCCGCTTGCCTCCCTTTTCCCTCCTCAGTAAGCGCTACGAGTCGCAGCTTCGGGACCTCGAGCGCCAGTCAGAGCAACAGAGGGAAACCCTTGCCCAGCTGCAGCAGGAGTTCCAGCGGGCCCAGGCCGCAAAGGCTCCTGGGAAAGCCTGACCCTGTTGGGGGGGGGGGGGGGGGGGATGAGGCTAACCCTGAGCCAATAAACCGTAAACAGAACCAAGCCTACTTTCTAGCCAGCCTTTCTTCACTGGCCTTTCCATTCCCGTACACTTTACACCTCTGAGATTCACATTCTGAAATCTCTCTGTGGCCGGATTCTGGTGTTTAGTTTTCCTGTGGCTGAGAATTGCATTCAGGGTGTTACCTGTGTGCCTTCATTTATGAAACTTAAGTCTGAAATGTCCCAAGCTATTTCTTGCTGGTACATACAACCCTTTGGCTTCCTGGACGTTGGTTGGTGTAACAGAGAGAGACGGGAGTAGACACTGTCTACAACGCAGCATGTCATTGCCACCAAACTCAGTTCTCTGGCCTAAGCCCAGGAAATTGCATGGTCACTCACTGTGAGCACTTGTCCCCGAGCAGCCCTAGACCATTACCTGGTTTTCCCTTCTGTCTTCTTAGGATTGGTTTGAATGTAACTTTTAACTAAATTCTTCCAAATTCTTATGTCACCTCCACAAAGCTATTCTTTGGTTTCTTTGTCCTAAATTCTTTCTTAGAAATCTGCCTTGAGAAAAGTCCACAGGCTTCACTGTCATTGGGGAGCCCCTGCTTCTTAGGGTCTTTGGCAAGAGAAACAGGTGTTTCAAGGAGCCAGGAGTGAAGGGATCCCAGGGGTTACCTTTCACCAGTATCTTGTTCTTGGGTCCAAGGACGGTGCCCAGGGCCTCAGGAATCCCACCAAGCACTTTGCTGTTGAGCTATAGCAGGTACCTCCTGGGACTAGACCCACTGCCCCTTGGTCTGTGCTACCTACTTTCAACCCACTCCCCACGCAGTATCCAGCTCCACGCACTGAAGGATGGGAATTGGGTTCAGGTAGTGTTTTGGTTTATTTTCTTAGTGTTGTCACAGTGACAAGAACCCCCAGTGTAGGACAAGAACCTCTTGTCACTGCCCTCTGCCCTGTGCTCAGTCTCTAGGCCTCCCCTTGGCCCTTCACAGGCTGGCATGTGGCAGGGACCAGTACTCTTTCCAACACAGGTGGTGTGGCACATTCCCCAGAGGTGGAAGCTAGACGCAGGTATCCAACTCGGTTACGTGATCACCAGTCCCACAGGGCCGGGGCTGACTTCTGAAGTGGTTTTGTAAACAGGTGACTTCACTGTCCCAGGATAGCAGCCACCTTTCAGGATTTCTGCTCTAATATAATGACCACCATGTGTGGCTGCTCACCCCTGGTATGAGCTGCTACGTAAACCAACAGGACTTCATTCTCAGAACAGTGCCCGTGCAATCTTCCTCCCTGTGGCCTTGATCCTGGGAAAGGAGCCCCCTCCTCCCTCGCTCGGAGGAGTTCCTGAAGCAGAGGGGCCGCTGTGGGAACCTGAGGTGGCAGCAGAGGGTCTTCTGCGCTGCCGCAGGAGGAAGTCGTGAGATGCGCCATCCATAGCATAGAAGACGTTAGCTGAGTGTGGGATGGTCAGCTCTGTGGGTTCAGAAGTGGGGATGAAGCATTCAGTTCTCCCACAAGTGCCAGCCACGGGCGCCTCCATCTGGTACACCCTCCAGCCTGCTCACCTCGCTCCCCAGGTAGAAGCTGCACCAGCTCAAACTCTGAAGCCACAGCAGAATCACGATTGTTTTTCTTAAGGACACGGCTAATAACACTTGGAGACTTGTCTTGGCTTGTCACCTTGCAGAAGAGATCAAAAGAACAATAAACAAGCCGGGCATTGGTGGTGTATGCCTTTAATCCGAGCACTCGGGAGGCAGAGGCAGGAGGATCTCTGAGTTTGAGGCCAACCTGGTCTACAGAGTGAGTTCTAGGATGGACAGGGATACCCAAAGAAACCCTGTCAGGGAGTGGGGGGTGGGGGTGGGGGTAGAAGAAATATACCATGATGACCTGTTTCCTTTTAACCCAACCAAAACTGGTCACCTGTGTCCAATACTTTAATGTGTCTAATACTTAAAAATAAACAAGAGCCAGGTGGTGGTGGCCGGTGTCTTTAATCCCAGCAATTGGGAGGCAGAGACAGGCAGATCTCTTGAATTCAAGGCCAGCCTGGTCTACAAAATGAGCTCCAGGATAGCCAAGACTACACAAAGAAATCCTGTCTTGAAAAAAAATAAAATCAAAAAATAAATAGGACTAGAGAGATGGCTCAGCAGTTAAGAGCATTGACTGCTCTTCCAGAGGTCCTGAGTTCAAGTCCCAGCAACCACATGGTGGCTCACAACCATCCCAATTGAGATCTGATGCCCTCTTCTGGGGTGTCTGAAGACAGCTACAGCAAGCAGGGCCAGAGCGAGTGGGGCCAGAGCAAGCTGAGGGAAAAAAAGCGTCTGAAGACAGCTTCAGTGTACTTACAAATAATACATAAATCTTCAAAAAAATAAACAAGAAACCCAATATGGTGGCTGCCAGTGCCCCATCAGCTAGCCCGCATGGTTCCCAGCACAAGGCTGCTTCCCTGTGGGAAAACTGTTGGCTCTGAACATGTAATACAGCTGAAAACTCAGGGTGCGGCCCATTAATGCACAGTTGTCACCAACATCAATCAACTGCCTGAGTTCCACAGAAGCTACAGGTGAGTCCTTCCGGCCACCCAAACCCAAGACTAATGCCTGACAAGGTAAGGTCCTCCCCAAGACTAATGCCTGACAAAGTAAGGTCCTCCCCAAGACTAATGCCTGACAAAGTAAGGTCCTCCCCAAGACTAATGCCTGACCAGGTAGGTCCTCCCCACCCTGCCCAGCCCCTGGCTCTCTCACCAGGATGCTCTTATAGACGCTGCCAGCCTCCCCCAGCTCCATCTGGACTCTGATGATTCGGCAATCAGAGGACCCTGGCCCAGATGCCCCGCCCCCACAGGCAGCACTCCTAGAGGCCCCCTCTCCTGTGCCCCCACTCAATGGAGATCCACAGGAGGCTGAGCGTCGGTGACCCCGAGGAGGCCTAGGGGAGGAGGCTGGAGGAGAGAGGTGGCCAGGGTCAGCAGGGCTGTGCAGGGAGGGGCTGCTTTCCAGGGCAGAGTCCAGAGATGAGACAGACGGCCACTTCATGTGCTAGGGGCAAACAGGTGAGGTCATGAACAGAAGGAGACAGAAGAGAACAGTCCTGACACTGGTCCGAGGCAAGAGCAGGCTCACCTGGGCGAGGCGAGTCAGCAGAGGAGCCGGGGTTCCAGGCACCTCATCTCCCCCTACACTGGGCCGATCCCAGGACACGAGTGGGGTGGGGCCTCCAACAGAGCCCAGAACTCTGCAGAGGTAAGAAATTAGACAGTGACAGGGGCCGCAGCAAGTCCCCTAAAACCGGCTCCCAGCCAGCCAATAATGTCCTCACTCCGTCCACTGTGTGATGACTAGTGTTGGCCGAAGCATCCTTGCAGCAGGGGAGTCACTGGTACCCGGCGGCTCCACTTCACAGGATACACGGTGACTGGACAGGATAGCCATGGGCAGAGGTCAGGACGTGCCACCAACACACACACACACACACACATCCCCTAGCCAGAGTCCTAGAACCCAACCACCCAGCCAGTCACCTCTGAGCTTCAGTTAATGGCTGGAGGCCCTGGAGCCATTGCTGGATATCAGGGTTAGGTCGGAGGTCGTAGCCACGACATTCCTTCTGGAGACGCAGCAACTCCGAAAGGACTGCAAACTCCTGGGAAGGAGCCCTCAGACTGCAGGAGCCCAAATTCAGGGCCCCTGACTTCACCTCCCTCTCCCCCTCCCTGGGGCACAGAGAGGGAGACCCACCCCCACCCCACACTCCTCTCACCTTCCTCCGCTTGTCAAAATTGATGTAGCCGTTCTGCGAGGGCGACAGGAGAGGGATAAGGGGCCAATCCTGCACCGGTACCAAAGAGAACACCCCCTTCCCCAAACGTAGCCAGTGTACCACCACCCAGACCTTGGCCATCCCATCTCCTCTCCCTAAAATTCACATCTCAGACCTAAACCCATCTTGACTGAGGTCTCACAGTGTAGCCATGGTTGGCCTAGAACTCATGTAGATCAGGCTAGCCTCGAAGACATAGAGATCTGCCCTCCTCTGCATCCTGAGTGCAGAGATTAAGGCGTGTGCCACCATGCTGGGCAAACTAAATCTTTAAAAACAAACACTGTAGACAGGCTGGCCTCTAAGTCAGAGAGACCAGCCTGCCTCTGTCTCCTGAGTGCCAGGATTACAGGTGATACCCAGCTCCACTTGACACTGACAGCATCTAGCTTCTAGATGAGAAAATGGAGCTCACAGTGGGACAAGGAACTTTCTGGAAACCTCAGTGCTTCATTGGTTTGCAATGCTGGGGATGGAACCCAGGGTCTTGAGCATGCTAGGGAGTCACTCACACTACTGCCAGCTGCTCGGTCTTTGTATATTTAATAAACTGTATGTGCCAACGTTTCCAGTTTGCCCTAAGCACTTGACAAACAGGAATGCATGCATCTCTCCCACCAACAGGCTGATGTACACATATACACTGACATACACAAGTTGAACTACTTCCCATGGTAACAGAACCTGACTCCAGAGACTGCACTGTTTCTCCTGCCTGTAACCTCTCTGTGGAAGGGTGTCTGCCTGACCCTGAGGTCCACTGGTTGAACGACCCAGGGCAGATCTCACACACACACCCCCACTGACCTCCAGCTCATCCTTGGAGGCTGCATCCAGCATCACGAGATCCTTCAGGAAGGTTCCCAGGTACGGAACCACACCCTGCAGGCAGAGATCGGGATGTGAGCCCTTCTCTCCTCCCCTTCAGACACAACTGTCTATTCACAGGCGAGCCACCCGTTCCCAGCCCCACTGAACACTCACCCCACCCCTGAAGCCAGACCTTGGGACCTTCTTGGAGTGTGGCTCCACAGGGGGCTGCAGCTTCACTTCCTGGTGGTGACAAAGTAAAGGTGATGGGGAGGCGGGAGCAGGGGAGGAGGGAGCAGGAGGAGAGGCTGGGGAAAGCAAGACTGCCCTCACCTGCATGAGGAGCTCTCTGCTCTGGGAATAATTATCCTCCTCTGAGAAAATCTGGCACAGGCTGGAAAAGACTCTGAGGCTATCCCTAGAGAGGAAGAACAGGGCCCTGAGGCTTGGGGTGCAGAAGCTTCCGAACCCCGGGCCTCAGGCACTTCAGTCCTCCTACCTGGTTGTCTCCCCCCAGGCTGCCCGAAGCCTGTGGATAGGGCTGGACTGCAGAGCGGACACAACAGCATAGACTGAGGAGAAGTTCCGAAGCAGGCGGCACTCCTGGGAGGACCGGAGAACACGAAGTCAAGGCTCTAGGGTCCCTCGCTACTCCACGATAGAGTCCCCAGCCAGCAGGGCTGTTCTCTTACCTCGGCCACACGGATCCACTTCTCCAGGAGCCGGGCCCTCTGTGGGGGTCGGAGTGGCCTCACAGTCACCTCTCTCGGCCCCTCTCCAATTGAGGTGGCCCCCAGGACAGAGCTAACTACCGCCCCCGCCACCTTGTTGAACTGTGTGACAGTAGCTCGGACAGACGGGCAGAGGTGAGAATGTCCTGGCCGGTCTCTGTGACCCCACAGGCCTCCCAAACACTGAGAGGGGATCAGATTGAGAAACAGCTCCTGCAGGGCGGAGGTCATAGGTTACAATTTAGAGTCAAGCCAGGCAAGTTTCCAATATGAGGGATCTGAGGCTCTTAAGTGGCCAGGGACTTAAGAGTGGGGTCAGAGTTCAAAGGGAACAGCCAAGGGGCGAAGGGAAGAGAAGGGTCGGAGAAGCAGACAGAACTGCACCAAGAGAATTGGAAGTAAGAAAAGGATATGGAGCCAAGGAGAGGTTAGTAAGGGGTCAGAGAATGTGGGGTCAAAGGTCAAAGTCTCACCGCATCTAGCAGGGTCAGCTGTTCGGCCAAGTGGTCAGCGAGGAACACCAGGACATCCGTGGGGTCAGCAGGGGAATCGCCAGGAAGGGCCAGGGGCTTAGGAAGGTCGGGGGCCCGGGGGTCCACCCGGGCCCGGAGGTTTCGGATGAGGTCAGCACTGCCCCCCACAACACCCTCCCGTGCTGCATACCCTGTCCGGAGCAAGAAGTTCTCAAGCCGGTCAAGTTGACCCTTGACCTCAGAACCAAAATCCTCAGGGTGAGAGGCCAGCCAGGTTGAAAGTACAGAGATGACTACCCTGAGAGAAGGGGGCCAGCCAGGGGTCAGAGGTCCAGCCTCAGCTCTCTCTAAGGGGACTGAGGTTAAGACAGGGCCACTCACCCTGTGGTCCTCTCTAGCTCGCCCGGAGGATGCGATTCCAGGGCTTCCAGCCTGGGAATGAGGAGAGGGTCTACCTTGTGGCTTTTCCAGCCCCCATGGTGTTGGGAGTGCTCAGAGGGAATCCAGGAGCCTCCTAACCCCTGGCCCCTGACCTGTCTGCCACAAGCCCAAACAGGGCAGGAGTGGAGGTGAAGGCCCGGTGGGTGGCCAGCAAGGCTGGAGTGAACGTCACGTCAGCCCCTGATGTCCTGGCATCCAAGAGGTGTCTGACCAGGGCCTCCAGAGTACCAGCACGGAGCCGTCGGGAGGAGCGAGGGGGAGGCAGGGGAGCCTGGAGGACATGGAAGGTGTCTCACTGATGGTCTCTTCAATCTTACTGCTAGACGTCTAGGATAACCCAGATCTAGCTCATTTTTGCCACGGTTCAGAAATGGCTTAAATCTCACAACACAGAGTGCTACCAGACCTCCAACCTGGTGCTCTGGCCAAAAAAAAAAAAAAAAAAAAAATTAAATCAAAAAGACCTCAAAGTCGTGATCTCACCGAGGGATCAACAGGCCTATACTGGCGGCTTGTGACAGTAAAGGTCGCACCATCCTCCTCCTCGTCCCAGACTGACACAGAAGCCTAGAGGAGCAAGAAGAGGAAGTGAGTTTCACAGCACCTCCAGTCTCCAGTCATTGTCCCCAGGCCCTGCTCCTCCCTCTGCACCCCTCACCTGTGATGGCGGGGGACAATACCAGCGAGTGCGAGGGGTAGAGGGTACTGGGGACCCCAGGTCTACCCCACCCTGGGGCTCAGACAGCCCCCCCTAGCCACCTCAGAGCTCGGTGGAATGGAAGAGGTTGGAGTAGGGGTTTCAACCGAATGCAGGAGTCCCCCTTCTGGTCACTCCCAAATCCCCTTGCCCCCACAGCTGAACCCAATACAGCAGAGAAGCAGGGTGCAAAGTCATGAGCAGAGCGCCCGAAGAAGCACAAAGCCAAAGGCAGAGAGACCTGAAGCAGAGAGAAGCTGAAGCTTCAGGCCGTCACAAGACCCGCCCTCCCTGACAGAAGCAGAGGAGCCCAAATTTAGTCCTTCCGCAGAGACTCCCTTTCCCCAGGTCCCAGAATACAGCTTCCACTTAATCTCAGCACTGGGGATCCCCTGAAGGTTGCGGCTCCAATCCCAGTTACAAGAAGAAGGGGAAGTAGGGATGATGGGGGTGGGGGGCGGTAGACTCAGAGTCAT
Organism: Rhynchomys soricoides; assembly: GCA_019843965.1. Classification (NCBI taxonomy): domain Eukaryota; kingdom Metazoa; phylum Chordata; class Mammalia; order Rodentia; family Muridae; genus Rhynchomys; species Rhynchomys soricoides. Next base: position 3,313,320 of record JADRCH010000129.1, on the reverse strand, counting down.
GTGGCCCTAGCCCCTCCCCCGACCGATCCCGAAAAACCAGCCTTGCCAGTCACCCTAACTTTACCAATGTCGGAGCCCAGGAGTTTGGGTCCTCGGGCTCCGAATCTAACTTCTGGACCCTCCTGAAGCCCTAAATCCTGCTGCTGGTCACAACTATCAGTCTCTAAGAACGAAGATGACCTATCTACCTATCCTGGGATCATCTCTCCAGGTGCCAGAACCTCTTGGCTTGCTGCCCTCTATTGAGCACCAGTGGGTGGGGGAAGAGGCGGCGAAATCTGAGGGTTCCCTCCCCAATCCTAGAGTCTGAGGAGCTGGTTACTGTGGAAACAAACCCCTCCCAGCCAAACAAAAACGAGGAGGGAGACAGGGACCAAGGCACTACTGCCAGTGGCAGCCGTCTGAGGCAGGTATGGGCAAAGAGGGCCTGAGCCCCGCAGTCACAGCCAGCCTGCCTGCCAGACAGATATTCCAGGCAGGAACTCGGCATGTTCCTGGGGGCGGGTTCCGAGTCAGACGGACAGGGCGGACTTCAGAGACACCAGGACCCGCAGCCAGGGGACAGATAACCAGAGAGAGTGTGACGGGGTTTGAGTGAGGCGGGCAGGAAGAGACCAAGGGACCCAGAGACATCAAAAGGAGGAGAGTCAGAAATATTTAATGCCCTGCCTCCCGCCACCCGCGTCTCACCTCTTCTTCTTCCTCATCCTCTTCCTCCTGCCCCCCGCCCACGGCCCGGCCACCTGGGTCCCCACCCTCTTCGGGGTCCCGGCTCCGGAAGCTGCTCAGCACGACTCCCCCGGGGGGGTTCGTGTCCAAAAGCAGCCGCAGGGGCCGCGGGAGCATGGCCGAGAGAAGGAATCAGCGGGGTCGGGCCATGAGGGCGCCTGGGGAGAGACGGGTGGGATTGGGGTGGAGTCAAGACGGGCGTGGGGGAGAAGGGCAAGAAGGGACCTGGGTGGGAGTCCCTCAGGAAGGCTGGGGGGAGGGGAGATACAGGAGTGGGGAAACCCGAGCCCTCGGTGCGTGCTAGGGGTTAGGGAATAACTAGTGCAGGATCACCCGGTGCTTCGGCTCTGACCTGCTCGGGAAGGGTGAGGGACTGCGCGCGGGTCCCGGGCCTCAGTTCTGGTCGGTCTCCAGTCCTCTACCGAGTCCCCTCCCCGGCTTTTCCGCGATGCCCCCCTACTGCACCCCGCCGGGCTCCCGGGCCCTCCCGCCCTTTCCGCTTCCCCCCTCCCCGCGTCCGCCCGACAGCAGGAGCCAAAAAGGGAAGGAAGTGAGGACAGGAGCCAGGGCGACCGACTAGGGGAGTGCTGGATGCCGGGGGGGCTGGGACGCAGGCTGCAGGTGCAGCACTCCACTGTCCCCTACAACCCTACTCGGGGATTCTGAAGCCCATGTCTCCCAGCACAGACTGGAGATCACGGTCCTATCTCAGGCCTCCACGGGAGGGCAAATACAGAATTTTAAATCGCTTTCTCTAATACGAGCAGCGCTGCAAACTCCCGAGGAAAGCGCCCTAGTGGGGACGCGACCCCTTTACTGCAGCCCGAGAATGACACCGCCCTCGCCAGCATGAGTGCAACGGAGCAAATCCGCGCCGGGTTTTCTGGGCCGCCCTTATGCGGGAGTGAGGGGCGGGGGAACGGAAGTCGGTTGGTGCGGCGCTTACGGTTCCGACCGGTCCGTCGCTCCGGACGTCCGGCTCTCACGGTGAGCCAGAGCGCACGCAGTTCCTACGGTGGCTGTGTCGCCTCCCTGGGTGTGGTTAGAGCGGGAAAAGGCTAGGGCGCGGAGGTGACCAAAGGGTCGGCTGTGCTTGGAAATGGGAGAATTAAAGGCCCGCACAGAAGCTCTGGAAGACTTTATTGGCTCACGAGGCTCGGCGGACAGGAGAGGACAGCCATCCTTTAAGTACGGCAGGAGGACCCCGCATGGGGGACACTCGCGAAAGGACGAGACCCACCAGGCCTGGGGCCCCGAGATGGAGGTGGACCAGGCAAAGGAAACGCTGAGGTGTGAATGGAGTGCTGGAGAGGTAGGCCTTAGTCCACCGTGGGAGACATATGGACGCTTCGTCTCTAGACTACTGTTGTGGGCTGTCCCAGAGGTCCCTAGAACATTAAGATGCTATGAAGCCTTCTCGTCGTAATTCCCTGGGCAGTGGTTCTCAACCTTCATAATGTTACAACCCTTTAACACCGTTCTTCAAGATGTAAAATTATTTTCATTGCTACTTTGTAACTGATTTTGCTGTTGTGAATCCTAATGTAAATGTCTGATAGTTCCGATGGACTTTAAGGGGTCGTGACCTACAGATTAAGAACTGTCCCTCTAGAGCATACAGTGGTTCTTCTTGACCCTGTGACTCTGCATATGTATTCTTGTATTTAGTTCTCTCAACGAAGCCCCTCTACGTAACCCTGACTGACCCGAATCTCCCTATTGTAGATCAGGCTGGCATGGAAATCACAGAGATCCATATGCCTCTGCCTCCCGAGTGCCGGGATCAAATGAGTGTGCTTTTTTTTAACCTCATTTTAAAATTTTAGTTCGATTCCAATAGCTGTGGCCCACCTAACAAAAACTCGTTGGGCTTCTTGGTCATTTTAAAGATGTATTGGAACCAAAAAATTTGAGAACCACTCCCTTGGAACGTTAAGAACGCTAAATTTGTCTTTTTTTAAAAAAAAAAAAAAAAAGAGAGAGAGACCCGAGACCTCCAGGCATGGTGTCCAATGCTACTTGTTACTCCAGAGGCAGAGACAGGTGGATCTCTGAGACTTGAGGCCAGCCAGCAAAGACTACATAGTGAGACCTTGTCTAAAAACAAGAACAAAGATTGATTTAAAAAAACAAAAAAAAGAAATCTGAGCCATTCAATGGAGGGGGTAGAAGAGGAAATGAGGGATGTGCTTCTGGGGCAGGAGCTACTGCAGTCATCTGGGCCAGAGATGAGGGTGGCTTCCACAGACTAGTGTCTTTACTGTGACTTCTGCAAGAGAAGAAGTGGGGAAGTTGACGTGTTGGGAGTGAAGTGAGCTCCTCCTGGTTAATCTAGAGACATCCTCATAGTTACAGGCATGGGGGCAGGATGGGGCTGCCATTTCCCACCTGCCAGACACAGTCCTGAGTGTCCTAGCTCCTGAGACTTCTAGAAGACCCCATGGGTCAGCTGAGACACCAAGCAAACCCCACTCCTGGGCTTTGGAAATTTTTGGCTTTCTTTACATGTTTAAATTGTCTGGATAGGTAAGATTTGGACTTGGTAGGCAGCACAGTGGTCTCCCTGGTCACTGTTTCATAATTTAGGAGAGATTCCCTCCATAACGGTCTCTTGGTCCGCTGCCTACTCCCATGCTTTGATGGTGCCCCGCTTTACTCTGTAATAAACCCTGATTGTCCTCTGCACTTTAATAATAAAAACTTATGAATTTGATCCAGGATCCTACAAGGTTGTAGGAAAAAACTGGTTCCCAAGTGTTGTCCTCTGACATCCAACCACGTGTGGTAACACACCCCACACATTCATATGCACACACACAGAGGGGAAAATCTAGAGGAAGAAAGACGGGCTAGTGGAGTGGCTCATGGGGTAAAGGTACTTGCCATTCTGAGTTTGATCCCCAAAACCCACAGGGTAGAAGGAGAAAACCGACCCCACAAATTGTTTTTGTGTGTGTGTGTGTGTGTGTTTTTACCTCTACATGTCTGCTGTGGTATGCACAGTCCCACGCAAATAAAAGTAACTTTTAAAAATTACAAAGGTCCAGTAACTGAGTGTGGTAACACTCTAGTAATCCTAGCACCTAGGAGGTGGAGGCAGGGGGAAGAAGAGCTTTAAGATTATCCTCAAAAAAAGCTGGCGGTGGTGCACGCCTTTAATCCCAAGAAAGAGGCAAACAGATCTATTCGTTCGAGGCCAGCCTGGTCTACAGAGTGAGTTTCAGGACAGCCAGAGCCACACAGAGAAACCCTGTCTCAAAAAAAAAAAAAAAAAAAGAGGGGGTGTGTCATCCTCAAATATGTAAATATGTAGCAAGTTTGAGGGCAGCCTGAGCTACATGAGACCTGTATCAACAAAAAACTTAATAAAATGTATGATTAAATTTTGCCTGTTTCATTTTACTCCTCTCTCCCCCATGAGCCAAGGTTTCTGTGTAGCAGCCTAGAACTCAAGATTCTGCCTGGAACCTCTGAAGTGTTCTGCCTGGAAACACTGGCCAACACACCTGGCTTTTTTTTTTTCCTTTTTTAAATGTAGCTACTAATTCTTTCAATTTATGTGTGTGACTTATACATCTCTAGGGGATAGAACCGCCTGCATAATTTTTAAAAACCACTACTCTCAAGGAAACAGATCCAGGTAGGAAAGTCTGAGGTGAACTACTCTGAGGCTGAGGAAGGATTCAGACCAGGTGTGTGCGAAGTCCACACCTGGTGCAGACCACCAGGTGTGTGTGAAGTCCACACCTGGTGCAGACCACCAGGTGTGTGTGAAGTCCACACCTGGTGCAGACCACCAGGTGTGTGTGAAGTCCACACCTGCCACTGCAACCAGCATCCCTCCCCGGAATAACAGGCAGGAGGAGGTAAAGCCCCAGAAATGGGGCACTGTTACCTTTGATTCTCTGGGAATGGTCAGGCCGGCAGATGTGGCCTTCTCCTTTGAGATTTCAGGAATGGTCAGGTAGGCAGCTATGGGGAAAGAAAGATAGAGGGGTGAGATGTGGGCATGCCAGAGGAAGGAAGGGGTGGGTGAGATTTCAGAGAGCGGGCAGGGTATGTCCTGTGGTGGGCAGGCGTCACACTTACCCAGCCAGCCTAGTGCTTTGATGAGTCCCAGAAGGAGAAAAGCAGACAGGAAGAGGCCTATGCCATCCTCGATTGAGGGCCCAGAGAAGCCTAGCAAACGGAAGCAGTGCAAATGAGCTTGGTGTTTCCCGAGGCTCACTCTGGTTCAGAGGTTACCCAGGCGATTACCTGCCACCTCCAGGGTAACTTCAGCACTGCGCCCCGATGCTGGCAGGCTAGGGTGGTGTGCCCGACAAGCATAGCGAACTCCATGTTGCTTCACGGTGACTGGCGGTAGCTGCAGGTGCCCAGACTGGCTGACAGAGCCATCAGAATGGTGGCGGATGGTGGAGAGCCACGTCTTCCCCTCAACCTTTCTAGAACTCCCTTCCGGACCACCTCTGAGCTCCCATTCTACCTCCAGGCCCTCCACAGGGTAGAAGTGGGACACAAGACAGAGCAATTCTGGGGGTGCCTCTCCTGGGGCAGCCCACACAAGGGGTGCTGGTGTTAGAGACACTCTGGGGGGCTCTGAAGAAAGAATAGAAAGGGAACTGAGGGACTCCACCTCCCTCCCTCAGTTCATCATGTGGCTGCCCTAATACTGCAGGGGGTGCTCTTGTCTCCCGACAGAATTTCACAACAACCCCACATTAAATCTTTCGGATTCCTAGGGCTCCCAACTGTCTTCGATGTCATCCGTCCCCCCTGCCATGGTATTCCCCGACTCACTGTGCACAGTCAGCTCCAGGGAGACCTGTCCTTGCAGGTAGGGCAGGTGTACAGTTGCCAGGTACATGCCCTCCTGAGAAGGCTTCACTGCTGGCAGCCAGAAGGTCCCGTTCCCAGTCCATGGGCCCCAGGGCTCATCATCATCCCAAGCAGCGAATACCAAAGCCTTCTCCTGGGCTGGTGGCATTTTCCCGACCAGCCCAGGAGTGGCAGCCAGCAGCAGGTGACCCTTTCCCCTGTGCTGGCGTCGCCACTCCAGGCCAAAGGGAGGAGGGCCTGCAGCCAGAGAGGAAGCATCTTCCAGGGTGGGGGGCGAGTAGGCAAAGCGCAGGTCCAGAACTGCATCCTTCCCCAGTTGGACGCGAGGGGCAGGGTTATGGGTGAGGACGGTCAGCACCACTGGGAATGGGGAGAGTGGAAAGAAAGGAAAAGGAGAACGCTCCCGTTTACCCGCTTCAGAGAACGACCATTTATAATAGATAGGGGTAAATCAAGGTGATGGGGGAGGGTTACAGCCCTGGAGATTCTGTGCTGAACAAACACTGCCAATCACGACTCTCAGATTCTATAGATGGTTTTAAGGGCACTTTTTTTAATTAAAAATTTCACGTGTTGCTGGGCAGTGGTGGCGCACACCTTTAATCCCAGCACTTGGGAGGCAGAGGCAGGCAGATTTCTGAGTTCGAGGCCAGCCTGGTCTACAGAGTGAGTTCCAGGACAGCCGGGGCTACACAGAGAAACCCTGTCTTGAGAACCCCCCCAAAAATTCACATGTATGAGTATTCCGCCTGCATGTATGTTAAGTGCACCATGTACGCAGTGCCAGAGGAGGCCAGCAGAGGGCACTGGATCCCCTGCTATGAGTTACAGATGGTTGTGAGCAATCCTGTAGAGGACCACAACCTCTTGTGGAAGCTCTTAACTGTTGGGCCATCAGGCTAACCCACCCCCCACCCCCCCACACACACACCTTTTTTTCTTTTTTTTGAGACAAGACTCACTCTGGCCCAGGGTATCTTGAAACTCACTCTGCACACTAAACTAGTCAGGGACTCAATAGAGAAGTGATTATCATACCTCAGCCTTTCTTTCTCTTGTGTGTGTGGGGAGGGGGAGTTTGGGGGGACAATACCACTGCAGTGCTAAGGGTTGACCCTAAGGCCTCATGCATGGGAGCAAGCACTGGTCATTGAGAAGCAGTCTGTAGCACAGCTGTCACGGATCTCTTGACCCTCCTGTCCCTGTGCTGGGATTACAGGCCTGAGCATCCAGCGCTGTCACTCACACACAGCAGGCAGTGGGCCTCCCCCTGAGCTACACCTCAGCCCCAACCCCCAACCCCCAATCTCCAAGTAGAAATGGAAGCGGGACATCTATCTTGGCTCACACTGGTAATCCTAGCACATGGGAGACTGGCAGGAGGATTGCCATGAGTGCCAAACATGCCTGCCTGAGACCCAGCCTCAAAAGCAAACAAAAATGAGTGACAGGCAGTCACAGTAAGAACAGGGCCTACCTAGTGGGGACTCTGGGAGTTTGGTCTCTTAAAAAAAAAGACAGCATAATACGCTTTCCTTTTAAGGACTGCTTCAGGCTGTCCATGGCTGCGATTTGCCTAGCAGAGGCGTGGTTTTGCCAGCTGCAGATAGTGATAGTTTCTGTGATTGGGTGATGCTTGGAATTCTGGGAACTTTTCAGAGGATAGATAAATACTAGGGCCTCCTAGAGGAGAGGTAGATGGCTGTTGGCCATTCAGGGGGGTTGGTTGCAGTTTATTAGTCATGCTTAAAGAAGCAACAAAATGAAAGAAATTAGATTCAGATCTGTGTGTGTGTGTGTGTGTCCCTCCCTCCCTCCTATCCTCTCCTATCTAGTGAGAGAGGAGTGAAACACAGGGGATAAAGGAAAAAGAACCACCCACAGAGCAACAAAGACCAGCTACACCTACCTTCTGAGCTCCTGAGATTGTGGGGAAGGTTATGCCATTTAATACCTCTAGCTAACCAAATCTGTTCCATCCCTGGCTTTGACTAATAAAAACCTCTACAGGAGCCGGGTTAGTACTCGGAGCGCAGGAAGTTTACAAACCAGAGCTCTCTCCAGTCCCGGGCAGTTTTTCTTTAACGTTTTCTAAGCTGTCTTTTACATTTTCATTAATTCATTTATTTGTGTGTGTGTGTTCCTGCATGGTATGTGTGTGGAGGTCAGAGAAGGACTTCTGGGAGTCGGTTCTCTCCGTGTGGGCCCTGGATGAGGCTCACGTCATCAGCTGGCCTGTACCCAGTCACCTCAGTAACCTTGCAGGATTCCCACTGTTTGTTTTTGAGACTGTGTTTTAATTACATCTCTCCCTCCCCCCCCTTCCCATACGCCCCTCCCCCTCCCCCCTTCAAATTCTTGACCTCTTTCTCCTTATCGCATTCATATTGGACTTGTACATGCACATATGTCCCTAGTGCAACCTTCCTACAAACATGTTTCTAAAGGGTGATTAGAACTACCTACTGTGTGCACTAAGTATTGAGGACATAGATTTGGCACTGGTTACGAAACTCCACCGCCAACTGTGTGTCCAGCGCGAGCAAGGCCTGGCACTGGGTTCCCAGACATTCCGACAGCAAGGAGGACTAACCACAATGATCTCCTACCCTCGTGTTCTGTGAAAACATATAGCCATCCAGGTGAGGCAGCCCAAGCCGTTAACAGCAGCAGCCTTCTGGACAGTAAGGTAGGGGTCCTCAACTAACCTGCCTGGGCTACACAGTAGGGCAAGGGAAGCCTGCGTAGCTGACCCTGTGTCTGAACCAAAAACTGAAAGAGGCTGTGGCTGAGGTTTGGTGGTACAGTGCTTCCCTGACGCTGGTTCGGGCCCCTAGGGGCGGGGCAAGGGAAAGATGATGTCAACAAATAAAAGCACTTTCATGATTCTCTCTTTTTTATATATATATAAGATTTTAAGTGGTTTCTTTTATGTGCATTGATGTTCTGCCTGTATGTATGTCTTTGTGAGGGTGCCAGCTCCCCTGAAACTGGAGTTACAGCTGTGAGCTGCCGTGTAGGTGCTGGGAATTGAACCCGGACCCTTTGGGAGACCAGCTAGTCCTCTTAACTGATGAGCCATCCACCTGCCCAGCCCTCTGTGTTCGTGAGTTTCTAATCAAGCTGAGGTGACCTGAAAGTGATCTGATGAGGAAGACAGGGCATAGCAACCTGACTTCACCCCAAGTCTATGGGAAGCCATCTTTCCAAGAGTCAGCCCTGGCCCAGAGCCCTCCAGGAGCTCACATAAGGGCCTAGAGAGATGACTCTTTAGACCATAGACTGTACTTTTGAAGATCCAAGTTCGGTTCCCAGCACCCATGCCACATGGCTCACAACCACTTATAACCCACCTCCAGAGGATCCAACAATCTCTTCTGCATTCCCTGGGCAGCAGCACTCACATGCACCCGTTCGGCGCGCGCGCGCGCGCGGGCACAAACACACACACACACCTAACTTTGCAAATAACTTATACAGTCATTGAGCCACACACTCCAGCCCTGCAGAAGCCACATAGAATTGTCTACGACAAATCTGAGATGCACGCTGAGTCTACCTGTCACTGAGCACCCAGGGCCATCCTGTACACTGTGATTCACATGCCCAAGCTTTCTGTATGTTCTTTCTAGCTATCTGGAGCTTGATCTAGGAACCATGGGGGTCCCAAATCTCTTTCTCTCTCTCTCTCTTTTTTTTTTTGGTTTTTTGAGACAGGGTTTCTCTGTATAGCCCTGGCTGTCCTGGAACTCACTCTGTAGACCAGGCTGGCCTTGAACTCAGAAATCTAACTGTCTCTGCCTCCCAAGTGCTGGGATTAAAGGTGTGCACCACCACTGCCCCTAGGGGGTCCCAATTCTTTCTTGGTGCTAATAACATTTATTGGATCAGTGAATAGCTGCACAGCGTCTTACTTCACTGCCACAAAGAAAAGTAGCTGGGAAAATAGATCCTACCTTTTACAGTTGGAAAAAACAGACCCATAGGGCAAAGGCTGTGGTTGCCACCATCATCCCACATGAAGATGAGCGGTGTGAGGACTACTCTCCAGAGAACTATTGTCCCCACAATGGGCCTGCACAAGGTGGAGCTAAAAATGGAGGTGCCGGCAGAGCCAAGGGTTTCAGACTGTCCCCTTTAGGAGATTTCAAATAGTGAAGGCAAAGGACTCAGGAGTTCAGTGAGAGTATTTGCACAGAAACACCAGAAATCGGGAAAGCTGATGATTCTAACTGCTTGTTAGGTGGTGTCAGAGAGAAGAGCAAACGCTCATTCAAGACACATCTGCATTTCTGCACATCCGCCCGTGGAGTACCCCCTTCCCCTGCCCGGCACAGCAAAGTGGTGGACCTCTGGAAGCTCAAGCTGCACTGCACTACTTAGTGAGCGAGTGGTCTGTGCAGAATCCACCGTCTCTGCCGTGTCCCTTCTGCCCACTAGAGGCCACTGTTGAGGGACTAAAGATCGTGGCCGAGAGCCTTAGGAAGAGGTTCCTTGCTGGGCTGACTGTCGCTAGGCTAGAATGGGCTTTGAAGTGTGATTTTTGAAAACTGAGATGAGTGCAGAAAAAAATTCGTGTTTCGGGATTCCTAACCTTAAGAGTGTCTCAAACTCTGGGATCTGGAAACCATGACCGCCTCCCCAACCTCTCTACAAAGCCCCGCCCCCAAACCACAATAGGATTCAATTTTACTCTCCGCCTACAATGAAAGGTGAAGATAAAATCTAACCAACTCCCTCCATTAACACACACAAAAAGTATGTATATATGCATACACACACACACATATATATGCTGATCCCCAATTGGAGATATGACCCATTCAAACCTCTCGGCGAGTCGCCGAACTGGCCGATCTAGACCCTTAAAAACTACCTAACCATCTCCCGCGCCTCTTCGGGGCTACCTGTTGTCATGGTGATGAAGACAGGCTCCCGCTGAGGCTCCGGCTGTGTTTGCAGCAGGCTGGAGAGGCGGAAGACTGAGCTGGATACGCTGACCATCAGCCAATCCCCGTCCAGAGCCCGCGGGCAGTTCTGGGGCGGACTCAGACCACTAGCCCACTTGGCCGAGGAGGGGAACGGGATGAAGCGGCTCATCTCGCAGTGTGGGGCGGAGGCGCCCGCGGGGTACCGCCTGAAGGCAGTCTGGAGCATTCCCGCCGGGTCTGCGGAACCAAAAAAGAGTGTAACGGTAGCCCCGGCTGGAAACGTGCTGACTATACACAGGCCGGAAGGCACAAACTAGCAAAGCAGTGAGCGACTTAGCATCCAAACTTATTTACAAAAGGGAAAACTGAGGCCCAGGGTCCCTACATGAGCTAAGAGGAGGCGACAGAGGCAGGCGAGTCCCGAAGACTTACCATCCACCTTGAAGTATAGCTTAGGGTCAAGATCTGGCCGGGGCGGCGGCCCCCTGGGTCCATGGCGCAGTAGCAATGTGGCAGGTTTCTTGGACAGGCCACCCCCACCTGCATCCTCCACGAACCAGCACTCAATCGCCTCTGGTCCAGCCGAGACGACGGTCGCCAGGCCTGGGGGAGAGGGACTCCGGTGACCGGGCGGCCAGAGGGTGTCCAGCAACCGGCCCGCCCCTTCAGACCCACGATGGGACCACCTCCCTCTCCTTCCCAGTGTGTCCTTTCCTAAACAGGAAGAAATGGGGTTCGCTTACCCAGTGCCACAGCGACGAGCAGGGACAGAGGCTTCATGGTGCTGCGATCTCCCCTACCAAGTCTCTTCTTCCCCCCTTTCACTTTCATTTTCCCTCAAAGGACGGTTTAGGAACTGGAAATTCCCCGCTCTGGTCAGGTGAGGGCGTGACTGCGTGTCGTAGGAACACCGCCCACAAGGGCCAAACAGATGGCGAAACCCGGTCTCCAGCTCTCAGTCACTCCTCGCCCTGCACCCACCCCCGAGGGTCACCCGGCAGCGCCAACTTTGAGCTCTTTAGCAGCCTAGGCTCCGCCTTCCGGCTGCGCTCTCTCGGCGCCACCTCCCTTAGAACCGTACTCCACGTGTCCCCCGACCTGCGCCAGGTCCCAGCAAACAGAGGAGTGTTGGAAAACCAAGTGAAGTGACCAATAAATATTTTAATCACCGTTAAAAATTAAGACCTATACTACGCGGCTCACTCCTTGTCTCCGCCCACTTTCATGACAACCCAATTTGGGATCTCCATGGCAAGAGTGGGATAGTACAGAAAGAAATAAGGGGCGATCCTTCAAGAGGAGAAAGGGCAATAGTAGACTCAAATGCCGCTTCCCACAAAACAAACACAGACTTGAGGCACAAACTAGCACAACCTGTTGGCCCCGTGACTCCAGGATGCTCAAAAGGTCCCTTTTCCGTCCCCCCACCGCGTTGGCATTACTCCGTGAAGGTGGGGGCTCTGGTGTGCTCAAGGGAGAAGAAAAAATAAAAAATAAAAAGAAAAACGGCTTAGTTCCGGAGATATCGAGGAAGGGTCTGAGGGATGGAACAAGGGCAGGCGATGGTGTAACCTACGCCCTTCTCTAGAATATACACAAGTCCACAGAGATAAGGGAAGACTGGTGGGGAAAACCCCGGGAGCCACATTGCACTTAGACTAAGCTCCCCAATCGCCTGCCCTTCAGTGTGCTGCTCCTCCACCCCCACTGAAATCCATCTCTACTTTGTGCACGCTGGGTGGGGACCAGACACGCCTATGGGACGGGGGTGTGGCCGAATTTGCCTCATCGCCACTGCCCCCACCCACTGTAGAAGACTCCCTCTTGGGTTGCATTGCTGGCCCAGAAGGTATCCCCGGTCCAGGTCCAGGTAGCGATCCGGCCCCGCCCACACCCATGCGGTGCCGGCGCTCACAGTGTCCCCGGTGCCGCATGAAACTGTCCCGCCACATGAACTTCTTGGCGCAGACACTGCATTCGTATGGCTTGAGGCCTGTGTGTGTTTTCATGTGCTCGGTCAGGTGGTGCTTCATCTTGAATTTTTTGTTGCACACGGGGCAGTCAAAGGGTCGCAGGTTGAGATGCATATTCACATGCCGGTCCCGCATACTCTTATGTGAGAAAGCCTTCCCACAGTGGCACAGAAAGATCTTATTCCCGTCGCTGTTGCCTGTCCCTCCAGGGGCCCCACCAGAGCCACTTGGTATGCCCAGCCCCACTGCAGAGGTGCCCCCCAGGGTCACTGCCCCGTGTTCTGCTGTGTTCCCTGGTGGCTGGCCTGGAACCTGTGAAGAGGATGGGAAAACCAAGATCTGGTTGCCCGGCACATCCAATGGAAGGAGGGGTCGTGGAGCGTGGGTGAGGGAATAGGAGGAAGGGGTGGGCACTCCGGGGTCATCAAGCCCTGCCCCAGCACCCCCACCCTCATAGGGGCCAAAGTCATTGGAGGATTCACAAAAGTTGACCTGTTCCTCCCCCTTGTCCGCAGGCTCCGTCAAGGTCCGAACATCACTGATACTGAGGGTAGCCTCGGGCTCTCCCCCTGCAGGAACCCCAGAGCCACCCCCCAGTTCTTCATCCTCATCATCCTCACAAGTCAACACCAGATCTTCCTCCTCTTCCTCATCCTCTAGATCGGGGTCTTGGTGGACCAGGGATGCCGGTGCAGGGCAATTTCTAGCTCGCTTCACATACACCCAGTGTTTCTGTGGCACTGCACTGGCAGGCATGCAGTTAGGCCTCCGGAGCCCAGCACCAGGGGCCACAGCCCCTCTACCATCCCCACCGTCATCGCATAGTTCATCGGCCTCCAGTAGCAACTTCCCAGAGGTGGTACCCGCACTGCCAACCACAGGGACTGGGAACACGGGGCCACCATCTCGACGGTTCCCACCACCCGCTGCCGAGGCCACAAATGCATCCTGGGAGGAAGAAGAGAAATCAGTCGACTCCCGGGGGCTGAAGTAGTTGCTACTACTGGGAGACTGATTCTCACTGGCCCGGCTGGAGGTATGGGAACGTACAGAGCCTACAGTGGCAGGGGCGACAGTGCCCCCACTCCCTGATGGGACACTGGCACAAGGGACAGAGACAGAGGGGGCTGCAGCAGTAGTGACAGTGGTCGTAGTGGCCGAGGATCGACCCTCCCGAAGGAGTTCAGTGCACTTATCCACAATGTGCCACATCTGGAGGACAGAGCCCACTGTGAGGAAGTTGACAATGTCCGCGGCAGCCATGCTGAGGCGGCCTGTGTACGCTGAGGCCAGGACAGTCTCAAAAGCACCTGGGTCCATGACGCTTGGCAGGGAGATGGAGGTCATGCCTTTGAGTAGGACCTGGTCGTGAAAGTAAGGAGAGGAAGCAGCCAAGACGGCCCTGTGGGCACGGAACTCCCGCCCCTGCACGCGGATGGACACATCGCAGAGCTGACCCTGGAGCCGCTGCTGGTTGAGGGACTCCAGGAGGGCACTGGTCACCTCAGGGAAGGATACGTGTACCACTGCAGCTGCTGGCAGAGGCAGTGGCGGTGGAGCCAGTGACAGAGGCAGTGGGAGTGTTGCCCCACTGGGTGACAGAGGAGATGGCTCCATGTTGTGGAAGGAGATACCCCCCCAGCCACAGGAACAATGGAAAGAAGAGGGCGGCCGGGGGGGTCTCTAGGGGAAAAAAAAAAGAATAACAGCATTTTGAAAAGACATAGCCTATCACAGCATAAAACAAAAACAAAACACTGAGATAGGTACACCTGTCAACCCCATGGTACAGATGGGGCAACTGAGGCTCAGAATTATTAAGTACTACAACCAAGTACACCAATCAAACAACATCAAACCGCAGCACTAGCAAAGAAAGTATTCCAACTCCAAGTTTAGTGCTCTTTCCTAGGTCAGGAAATAAGGGGCTCTCAGGGATTGGGTGTCTATCCTATGCTACAGCTGCCCGAGAGCCTCACTTTCAAAAAACGCCCCTCCATGGTGTTACCTACCAATTTTCTTGGGGCAAAGAGGTGTCCTCCACAGTTCTCAAGCTCCTCCCCCTACAGCCCCCAATTAATCCCCGACCCCGCCCCTTCAGGACCCTCCATGGCTCCGCCCCCTAGGTCCCCGACCCCGCCTCGTGTTTGCCCCCGCCCCCCGAACCCCGCCCCCCACTCCTCCCCAATCGCGTCCTTGGACTGTTCCCCTGCCTGAGGGGGCCCCCAGCCCCGCGCGCCCCCGCTTACCTGGCCGCGCGCCCCCGGGGCCCCCCCTCACTCGGCGACTAGAGACGCAGCCCCAGCCCCTCCCGCCGCCATCTTGTGCCGACTCCCTCCGCCCTCCGCCTCCACTCCGCCTCCTGGACCTGCGACCTTAAAGGCGCAGGCCAGCACCCCTCCTGTGCCGCTGGGCAAAATTCGACCGACACCGACACTTTTCCTTTAAAGGACTGGCTCTTCATTCCGCCTTAAAGGTACCAGGTTCCCTCTGCGGCTGAGGACTCAGGAATTGATTTGGCCGAAGCCTTCGTTCCCCTTTAATCCTACAAGCCTACCTTTTCCCATTGACCAGTACTGGCTTCCGCTTCTCAGGCTCCACCCCGAGCTCTGGCTATTAGCTTGCTCGCGGGATCTAACAGCCCTTTTCCCAGCATATGACAGAACCCCTGAAGCCCCGCCCCCTTCCTCCAGGCCTGGATTGGCCAAATAACCTTGAGTCAGCCCCTGATTGGCCTTTTCACTCATACCGCTCAAAATGAGAAAGTGAAGCGGCTTAAGAAGGCTTCTGAAGCACTTATCTTTCCAAGTGCCTAGGGGAAGGCTCAAGGGAAGGGAAGGCTGAAGGCGCCCTAAAAAGAGGTCTGCGAGGGCCAGGCTAGAAAGGGCAGATCCAGGTGACAGCTGTCACAGGAGAAAGACAAAGGAAAGGAAGGAATACAATAAAAACAAATTCATTGTTTATTAATGTGTCTGTGTAAAACTTAAAACATCTGATTTTTTTTGTCAAAAGAAACACCACCAAAACAGGAGGAGCTTCGTCCATCCTTTGCTCCGCCATCTTCCAGCAGTCATACAAAACCTTCTGGATGCAGAGAGTTCGGGAACTGCTAATCAGAGTCTGAGAGCACGATGATCTCCTCGGGATCGCACTGTGTGGCCACACTCGTCTGCAGACAAGTCAGGGGAGAAGGAAGGCTGAGCCAGGCATGGTAACCCATGCTTTTAGTCCCAGCACTCAGGAGGCAGAGTATGGCTGATATCTGAGTTTGGGGTCAGCCTGGTCTACATACAGAGTTCTGGGACAGTCAGGGCTACATAGAAAGACCCTGTCTCAAAAACAAAGCAGGATGGGCCTGGCAGTGGTGGCGCACGCCTTTAATCCCAGCACTCGGGAGGCAGAGGCAGGCGGATTTCTGAGTTCGAGGCCAGCCTGGTCTACAGAGTGAGTTCCAGGACAGCCAGGGCTACACAGAGAAACAAACAGAAAAAAGCAGGCTGGAAGGCTGGAAGATGGCTCAGCCACTAGCACTAGCACACTTTGCAGAAGACCTGTGTGTGGTATCCAGAACTCACATGGTGGCTTACTGCCTTCTCCGTGACTCCAGATCTAGAGGATCAGATGCCCTCTCTGGCCTCCATGAGCACCAGGCACAAATGTAGCACACAGACATATATGCCAACGAAACACCTATTTACTTAAATCAGTTTTATGTTTTACGTGGCCTCACTATGTAACCTTGACTGTCCTGGAACTCATTGCATAGACTAGACTGTGGCCTTGAAGTTAGAGAGATCTGTATGCCTCTGCCTCCTGGGTGCTGGGGTTAATGGAATAAGCCACTAAGCTGGGCAAAACAAATCTAAACACACACATACAGCCAGTCTTTGAGACTCTGTGGGTTCTTTTTCCTCCCCTTTGTCCACCCCCATCACTAGATAGGAAAGAAAGGATTGAGGGGAGAGAGAGGGATCTCTGAATCTAATTTCTCTCTTCTTGTTTCTTCTTTGAACAACCCCTGAACTATCACCAACCATGCCTCTTGGAGGAGGCGGAGGGGGCGGGGGGTCTACCATGTATATGCTCTCCTGCAAAGTTCCCAGAATTCCAAACATCACATCACACAACCAAAGCAACTGTCTGGAGCTGGCAAAGCCACACCTCTGCTAGAGGACGCGGTGAATCACTGTCAGCTGCAGTGGGAGTTGGAAGCAGCCCCACAGCCCCAAGCGTGGGAGTAAAAAGAAAACCTAGTTCACTGGCTATTTGGTTGGTTGGTCGGTGGGTTGGTTGTTTGGGGGGTTTTAGACACACTTTCTCTGTGTGGCCCTGGCTGTCCTGGAATTCACTTTGTACACCAGGCTGCCCTAAAACTCAAGAGATCCTCCTGCCTCTGCCTCCCAGGACCAAAGGCATGCACCACCACCACCACCCAGCTCTCAGTTTTTATAAAGAAACCAAAATTCCAAAACTGTCACTAGACATGCGTGCACGCACGAGTGTGCGGGTGAGTGGGGAACACAGGAGTAGTGGGACACCCACAGAGAGAGGGTGGGGATGAACTGCGGGGACACCACCCCAACCTACCTTATAAATACACGGCCGCAGAGACTGAGACTGGGGGATCTGGAGAACCAGGGATGGAGAAGGGCTGCACAGAGAGCTGGTCACCAGTTCATGGCTGGGAGAGTCCACCCTTGTGGAGGAATCAGCCACAGGAGCCACAGAGGCCAAGGGAGGAGATGGAGTAAGCAGGACACTTGTCTTCGGCTCACTGTCCTGCTGTGCCATCTGTTTTCTTATATAGCTAAAGACAGAAGAGAAAGGACAGGAAGGTCCTGAGGCCGCAGGGAGACCTAGGATATCAGGCTGGCTGCAGAGAGTCCTGCCTCCTTGCCTGCCTTCGGACAGGAAGGTCCTGAGGCCGCAGGGAGACCTAGGATGTCAGGCTCGCTGCAGAGAGTCCTGCCTCCTTGCCTGCCTTCTTCCCCACCCAATGTTACCTGTTTTCTAGCGTCTCAGAGCCCAGTTGCTTCTTTTCCTTCCGAAATCTTTTGCTCGGGGGACTGGCATCTCGACCAGTGTGAGAAGAGACACGCCCATTGAAGGATGTAGAGGTAACTACAGCTGCCCCATTTTCCAGGATGGTGGGGAGGGGATCTTCCGACTTTTCCCTGGAAGAGGAAACGTCCCTTTCCTCAGGGGAAGGGGTAGTATCCTCCGGCAAAGCTTCCATCTCAAAAAACTGGGACTCAGGACTCTCTTCCCCCAGGAGCAGCTCTTGGGGTTGCTCTCCACTGCTTTCGGCGTCAGTGCTGGGAGGGTCCGGAGATACTCCTGACAGGGATGCTGGTGTCTCTGTCAGTCCTCTCTTCTGCTGTTCCTCCAGGGACCTGAGCCCTTCTGTGGGCTCTGAGTTACTTCTAGGGAAAATGCGTGACGGGGATGCGGGGCTCTTATCTCCTTCATTATCTGGAAAAGAAAAGGAGAGGGTGGATGAGGAACAGGGGTGGAGGAAGGGGTGGAGGGGGCTGTGCAAGGACATAGAAGGAGGAAGGGAAGGTTCAACAAGGAACTCATGTCCGACAGAGCAGAACCCAACAGGGGTGCTCGCCACAGGGGTGCTCCCCAAGAGGGGTGCTCCGTTTATGCACATACCTCCTTCCTCCTCTTCTTCACCCCCCTGATCTTTTTGCAACTGTTCTAAATCCTCCTCTTCATCTTCAGTGGCGTCTTCCTCCTCCTCCTCCTCCTCTTCTTCCTCTTCCTCCTCCTCCTCCTCTTCTTCCTCCTCCTCCTCCTCCTCTTCTTCCTCCTCACTTTCCTCCTCATCATCAGTCTCAGCTTTGGAGGTAGCAGGGCACTCCTCTGATACCATTCCGCTAGGACCCTGGGGGAGAGAGTCTCTCTTAAGGAATCCCTGGCCCCAGAGCTTTTTCATAGTACAAGGACTTGACCCTGGGAGCTCACTAGTGCTGGGCAAGCACGTCACCAGCGTTCTTTCCCTGCCCCCATACACTGCTCCAGGGGTCACCCTGGAGTCTCGGGTGGCAGTGCAGGGTGAAGACAAGATCTGACAGGTGTTAACCCTTGCATACCTCACCAGAATCTGAGGCGGCTTTGGGGAGGTCTGAAGATTGGGAAGCAGTGCCTAAGAGCCGGGCCCGTCTCTTCTGTCTCTCGCCCTCCTCAGTCTTGTCTTGCATCATTGCATACTTGGAGATGACCTCATCCAGCCGGTTCATGGCCAAGGTTCGATTTTCCCGAAGGCGGCGAGCCAATGTGGGATCAGACAATGCAGGGTCAATGCCTGTGTGGGGAAACTGGGTCAGAGTGCCAGTCCCAATCCTACAATGGATTAGAAGTGCCTCCATTCAACCTGAAGGAGGCATCCCAGGAGCTTCCTACCTGGCCTATAGTCATCTGTGAGGTGGCAGCCAAAGTTGTAGATGAGATCCAGGTGGCGGCGCTCCTGTAACCTGACACCCACGTCCCGGAAGGCATCCTGTGCTATGAGCTGAAGCTGCTGTCTAGGAAGGCCCAGACTGTGGCGGGTTGCTGCCTTCTCCACTGCTCTCAGCACATCTCCATAGTCTGGGAAGGTGTCAGGCCCCGGCTTGTTGATGAGCCGCTCAATGCGCCTGTTGACCTCTGGGTATCGGGTGCCTCGGTATGGAATTCGCTGCTCTATGACCCTCCCGGTCAGAGAAGAGCAGTCCTTCAACTCACACAAGCGCCCAAAGAGGCGGATCAGTTTCCTCTTCAAGCGGGCCTCCTGCAAATATGAGGAGTCTGGGTCATCCAGTTCTGACAGGTCCAACTCCTTCTCCTGCAGCCGCCGGATCTCTGCTACGTACAGAGCCAGCAGTTGTTCCAAGCGCTGGATCTGCCTCCGGGAACCACGAGTCCTTGAGGCCTCAGAGGCAGTGGTGTCAGTGTTTGGAAGGTCAGAGGGGGGATCGGCGGGAGGGTTACCCCCAGATGATTCACTGGCTGCTGAGGCTGCCGGGGTGAAGTTCAGCTTCTTCTTGATCGAATGAGCTTTAAGAACAGTGCAGAGCTCATTAATGTAGACATAGAGCTTAGCAGGCCGCTTCCGGGACCGAGACAGAACCCTGGACAGGATATTACAGAACTCTGCAGAGGCCAGAAACGCAGACTGTGCACGCTGCTGTAGTTTGTGGAGGAACGGAACCACCTCAGGGTGGTCCGAGGTCTGCATCTTACACAGTTCAAGGAACTAGGTGGTTCAGGGGAAGAGACGGGGGAAAAAAATGGATTCAGCGAGGAAGCCAGAACAACCAGCCAATCAAATACCACGTTCCCTGGGATCTGCCCCATCACATCATAGTGTCTCACATTTTTTGTTTGTTTGTTTGAGACAGGGTTTCTCTGTGTAGCCCTGGCTGTCCTGGAACTCACTCTGTAGACCAGGCTGGCCTCAAACTTAGAGATCCCCCTGCCTCTGCCTCCCAGGGGCTGGAATTAAAGGCATGCACCACTACTGTTCGGCTAATTTTTTTTTTTTTAAAGATGTATTCCATATATGAGTACACTGTTGCTGTCTTCAGATACACCAGGAGAGGGCATCAGATCCCATTACAGATGGTTGTGAGCCACCATGTGGTTGCTGGGAATTGAACTCAGGACCTCTGGAAATGTACTCAGTGCTCTTAACCGCTGAGCCATCTCTCCAGCCCAGTGGTTCACATCTTTTAATCCCAGCTGTTAGGAGGCAGAGGCAGGTAGAACTCTGTGAGTTCAAAGCCAGCCTTGTCTAGACAGTTCCAGGCAGCCTGGGCCACAAAGCGAGACCCTATCTCAAAAGCTAAAGGAGCCTTCTTCCCTAAAACTTACCTCTTCAAAGAGCTTCTCATTCTCCACCTTGTAGCACTTCCTGCTACCTGAGTTACTGCTCCCTCCATCCCCACAGGGCTCAGAGGGACCAGAGGCTGCTGGTTCCGGTGAGACAGGATTGGAGGGTAGGTTGGAGGGCCCTGGCTGAGCAGCTGCTTCATCTTCATCGTCATCGTCCAGCACAATGATGCTGTCATCGGTGGCCATGGGGGATCAAATCCCCCTGAGGGAGAAGGTATTGGAAAGGTCAGAATTCTGGAAGAGGAAAGGAGCCTCACAAAGAGCTCCTCCTGCTTAGTCCCACCGCACCAGATACCTCGGGTTTCAGAATAGCTTAGTCCTTCCCAAGCTGTCTTCAACACTTATCTTCCACAACTAGCAGTTTCAAGCAGCTCTGGGGGAAAACCTCCGGATCTTAAATCCCCACCCTGAACTCCAGTCCCCAGTCAACTTCCTGTCTTTCGGTTGCCTTTCCCCCCTCTGTCAGCTGGTAAGTTTTCGTCTTACTCCCAAGCCAATGGGGAACAAGGTCTCACAGTGCTCTCCGAGTTTTTCTGTCTACAGAAACCAACACCCAGCAGACACCACCTTATGGGTTTGCCCACCTCTCACCCTCAAACACGACAGTCCTCTCCGACTTCTTCCAACCTCCAACTCTTAAGACTCCGAGGTGACGGGTTTCCCTCTCAAGAGTCCGGTGTCCTCCCCGCTCCTGCAGTCCTCTCCATATCCCACCTTCCTCAAACCGGGGCTTCAAGCTGGAGATTTTTCACCTCCAGTCCCCTCCCTCTCTCGCCGCACCCTGGTTTCTCCCATTCTCTGTGACTTGTAACCCACAGCTAGCCCACCATTCGGCATTCCTAGTATCTGGGCTTCTAGCCCCAGGCTGGGACAGTCTCCAGCCTCAGCTTCCCGCCAAGTAACCCTCTCCGCGTTCAGCCCTAGGCCGCCACACTCCCCTTCAAGGCTAGTAAGGTACCATACAAGCTCGCCCCTCAGCCTCGGCAGCCAGGCCCTACCGATCCTTCGCCTTCGCCACTCCTTCGCCGCCACCCCTGCTCCGCGCACGACCTGGCCCCCACCTCAGAAACGGTCTCTCGAGGATCCCCTCAGCGCGGGTCACAAATCCTCGCATAGTTCCCTCCGCCTTCTTTTTCCCCCACCCCCACCTCAGGCCCTACAACAGACCGGAAGTCGCAGAGTTTCCGCCTGAAGCGCCTGAGGGCGGCCATGTTGCAGTACGGGAACAAGTCCGCTTGGAACCGGAAGTGACGTTGGGTACGCCCACCTAGGCCACCACTCCGGGTGCTCTGACGCTTTGGGGGCGGGGCCTAGGACCAGGTAGGTGGGGCGCGCCATGTTGCTGTACGGCACCTGCCTGCTTGGCCGGGCGTGCAGCTCTTTGCACTAGGACCTTGCCGAAGCCACTCGGCCAATCATAAACTTCCTGCCTCAAACCTGCCCTCAACCCCACGCCATCGGGTGGAACCGCATCGGGGGAAAGACCCATCCCTCCATCCTAGGAGGGGAAGGAACCCCCAAGCAGGTACCTAAGAAGCTGGTGTCTCTATGGCTGTGCAGGGCTCCAGGGAACAAAATAAAAGATTTTCTTTTCCTGCCCTGGGTTGGTGTAATGCCCTTCCTTCGAGAGGGAGCGTGCACGGTCGAGGTTGTCCAGCCCGGGCCTCTCGGGTCAGGTGCGCGCGCGTGTACACACACACACTCACACACACACACACGCATACAAATGAGCACAGCAAGCTGCTCGAGTGAGGTAACGTTATTATTGCGGTCGGCGATTTGCAGCTCAGTCTGCACCACAGACATTAAGACCGAGCCCCCGGGTGGAAACCGCGGCCCTCTGTTTCTCCGAGGGTCGTCCTGACAGTACAGAAGGCTTCACGGCGGGGATCTGTAGGGCCGAGCGCGGGATACCCTGGCGCGGGGCTTGGAGAGAAGCCGTGCAAGCTGCCGCTGGGAGCGCTGGGAAACGAAATGAGGCTCCTAAAATCCCGCGGGGTGTCTCCTCCAGGAGAGCTGCGGAGAAAAGGGAAAAGAGGGGAAGTCACTGGGATGCCCGCCGGGCCCAAGGTGGGGAGACGAGGTCCGTCGGTGTGCTAATGAGGACGGCTGAGCTCGGAGACCGCAGCTCCGCAGCCTTGCTTCCTCTGGGGTGGGCATCTTGCCAATTTGCAGGACCAAGAAAGAAGCCCAGCTGCTGTCAGAGGATCCGAACTTCAATTTTTTTTTTTTTTTTTTTTGTTGGTTTTTTTCGAGACAGGGTTTCTCTGTGTATCCTTGGCTGTCCTGGAACTCACTCTAGACCAGGCTGGCCTCGAACTCAGAAATCCGCCTGCCTCTGCCTCCCAAGTGCTAGGATTAAAGGCGTGAGCCACCACTGCCCGGCTCCGAACTTCAGACTTAAACCCACTTCCTTACTTCCTGTTGGGTTTTCTGGGCTTACAGCATTTCAATTGAGGCGGGGTAGGGAGAGGCGAGCTCTCCAATGGCTCCTGAAATGAAAGTTCCCCATCTTTTCACAATTGTTTTATGTGTGTGCCAGTGTAAGTCTCTACACGACATGAGTGCAGGGGCCTGCGGAGGCCTTTAAGAGCACCTGTTGCTCTTGAAAGTTCAATTCCCAGCACCTACCTACCTAGTGTGACTCATAACCATCTGTAACCCTAGTTCCAGGAAATCCAATAGGCTTGTGTGTGGTGAACATACATGCAGGCAGGCAAATCATCCATACACATAAAGCAAAACAAGTGTATTTATAAAGTTAGTCGTTATAAAAACTGACAGCAAGCTGAGGGAACATGGAAGAATGGGGGCGGGGGGGGGGGGAGTTAGGAGTTGAAAGATGAAGAGTTGTGTGAAATGTCGTCTGGACAAGGCTGGCTTGTGGCGCTGACCAACTCAGAGAAGCCAAGGTTACCTGCGCCAGGTAAGAGCTATCACGATTCCATCAGAAATGAGGAAGGGGGCTCATGAGGATCCCTACCCATCTCTAAAGAGCTATTGGCAATTAGTTGTTGGGGAGTCTTTTTCTGCCACTGGTAAATCCAGGGAGCCCCAGTAAGTAACCCCTAGGTACACTCATGCAGATAACCCTAATTAAACCTTAAACCGAGTCACAAAATAAAAGACAGGGAATTAGAATCAGCTTGGGGGAATAAAAGCTTCCCTGGCAGTGAGAGGGGTAATTCTAGAAAGAAATGCAGGTGAAAATAACCAGAATTCGTTACATGTAATGAATAAAAATAAACATACGTTTTACATTGTCGGATCCATTCTGTTCTTGGAATAATCGCAGCTACTCAAAGTACTTTTCTGTATCCGGGTGTCTGCCTGCATGTAGGTATATGCACCACTTTTGTGTCTGATACTCATGAAGATCAAAAGAGGGTTGACTGACCCCGGGAACTGGAGTTGTTGGCCTGCCACTCAAAGTAGCTGGTTGCAAGGAGTATGCAGAACTGGGGTTCGGGAGGCCCTGACCTGGAGCAGGGCTGGGAGTCTCAGGATGTGGCGGCTTTGATGTATAGTGGATACTGGTGAATAGTGACTAGAAGCATGGGCTCTGAGATGCTGAGAGGCACCCCAGGCACATGCCACTGCTGAGCCTTATGTCCCTTTTTCCAGAGGCAAGGGGAACACCCTTTCTGCAGACAGGAACCTGTTTCACAAGTTCCTGGGGAATTCTGGCCTTTATCTAACTGCCTCCTCGATTCCCTTCTAGAGTCCAGTTTGAGGTGGGCCCGGACTCATTTCTGGACATATGCACAGCCTAAGACCTAACACGTTCCAGCTGTATAGCTCCTGGATAGATAACTTGAAGAAACCTAAGTCAGAACACTGCAGAGACACAAGCACGTCCATGTTTAAAGCTGTAATGCTCTCGACAGCCTAAAGAATGGAAGCAGCCAGCCGGCTCATAAAACAGACAAAAATGCTACATTGTGAGTTCCAGGACAGCCAGGGCTACACAGAGAAACCCTGTCTCGAAAAAACAAACA